>KB639995.1:558615-593602 GCA_000346575.1 Lasioglossum albipes
ATATCGGCATGCCTACGATTTCGAGAACACGAATTACATTATGGAACGAAGTGTGTTTCATGCAACTGTGAATTTCTGTTATTTCAATCTTTTTCGCGTCCTACGTGTTATTTATAAATTCTTCATATACAGTTTAAGTTAAAAGCGTATATTTAAACATTTGTAATTATAACAGCACACTTTTGATCATATGGAAACTATTCAATTTCTACATACGTCGACTCACAGTAATATTCGGACACTTTTAAAAGGACAATAACGTTTTTAACATCGGACTTACGACTTTCTACATTTCTACGAATATAGCAGAATACACCACAATATACTAGAATATACCATTATACAGGGAGGTCCGTTTAAGTACGAACACCTAAATATCTCTTCAGGTTATTGTGATGCAAAAAATATTTGTTACGTAATGTGCATGGTGTCAATGGACCAAATATCTGGCACGAATATTTTCTTCCGAGGGTCGTTTTTTTCGGAGTTGTCAAGGTCATCGATGTTGTTTGGTACGTAACTACATTTTTTTTTATTGCATCGTGTAACTGATCGAAAAATACATTCTACAGTAGCTAAAACTCAGAATCGCAAAAGAACATTTGTCGACACGGCAACTCAACATTTTGAATGATATGAACAAACGAATAATTACAACTTTTACATCACATATTTGTAATATTATCACGGATTACCACCTCTAATATTTCGTAATATTTTGAGCTTTCGTTTGTTGGGAAAGCAGAAAACGAATGCTTGTTAACACAGCTGTATTTATTTTGCTCTGACCATTACCAGCAGCGCGGAAATGGAACTAATGTACAATTAACTGTAGGGGCTGATTGCATCTCTTCAAAGTCAATTTTCCTTGAAAAAAATGTACTTAATTTCAACAAAGCTTCATTAAGATTAAAACTTTCGGGTTGGAAGTTTCTCTTGTCAATCCCATTAATAACATCATCCTGCAAAAGACTGAAACAGACGATAAGTAAAGGATCATGTTGTTGAAAGTACAATTTACTTCAACGTACAGTTCAAGTACAATTTACTTAAATATTTACTAGTGATAAGTCGAAATCCCTGATACCGAATGGAAACGGATAGAGTGTCGAAGCTGAACTTTCTAACGTCTATGTGTAATAAAAATAAAATGTAGCCCATAAATGTTAAGCAGTGGAGACCGCAAAGAGGAACGACCAAATTTTGTGTGAATATTGAAAAAAAACGAGAAAATTATAGCTTGATTTAAAGATGTTATACTTATTATAAAATGATGACTAAAACTTACAGCTACCAGCTACAATGATCACTAATCAGTAGACTGCGGATGTTTATGTAATTTTCAATTTTTGTAGACGAATTTCAAGAAACTGGAATAAAATAGAATTTTATTTTCCGTGGTAGTAGCATTTTTAGATCTGAAATAAATTAAAATCGTACTAAATTCTGTCATATTTTATATCCTAGCATTTTTTGAAAATTTTCAAAAGCGATAATTGCATAAAGATACGCAGTCTACTAATCAGTAATCAATGATCAATGATCTTTCGATCGTTATTGTAGACATTTTTTACGTCTCCACAGCACTGTGTTGTGTTAATGAACTTGTAATACCATCGTTTCATTCATATGTATACAATATACTATACATATAATTAGAATTTTTATCTGAGGGACATAATGGACACTACTATATTAAATAATAAGGTCTCTTATCATTATTGTAAGCTACAACTCTCAACGTTGTTCTCTAATAAAAATGTTCTCAAAATAGAAATATTGTGCATCGATTGTGGGAACCAGTATCTGAATAAAAATTCATTCCACCCTTTAATAGTGTTTTCACGTTGAGAACAACGTAACAATATTCTTGAATTTTTTATATCTTGGACTGTTTTATTATTCCATCCAATTAATGTCTTCATGAATGCATAAAACTCCGCAGTCTAATGACTAGTATATGACCGTTTATCTGAAATTAAAATATTATAAGCACTTCTATACGGTAGACATATATTCTGTGTACATGAAAAATTAATTAACTTGTTATATTTTTTGTTATTTGACACACTATTTGATTTATCTTGAAGATATGAAATGGTGCTAGACGAACGAGCATTTTTATTACAGTCCTTTTATGGAGTAATGGAATTCTTTCCTCTTTTATATCTGTCAGTTATTAGATAAAGATAGAGAATGAACAGGAATAAAGAAAGAATTGTTCAGAGTACATCGACGCGAAAATCTTGGTAAACAAGACTATTATACTCGGTTCTTCCATGTAAATTGAGAACAGAATATTTCACGAGATACCAATGGCCTAGAAAAATGTAGGTTGCTTGGAAAAGAAGAAATTCCCCTCGCTCGAGAGGAATTGCTACACCGTTAGAAACCGTGAATAGATATTCTGATGATTCTGGGTGCGGTTGTTCATGCGAAGTGGATCCTAGTCACTAACCTGTGAAATGATATAATCCTCCTACGGGTTCGAAACCATTATATTCTCTGATGGAATCAGATTTATGTCTAGGATCAAATCCCGACAGATATAAGTAGAACGTAATGCATCTAATTACATCCTCCACGATGGTAGACACGTCTGAATCGAATTATTCACGCGGCCGGGTATTTATGTGTCTCAATTCTATTTTGTCGTACTATTAAATCAACTGAGAATTATGCGATTCTGATGAAACGTACTTAAAAGACGTAAATAATAATTGTAGTTTTTTTTCTTCAAAATGGTCTTCATTAATTTCAGATTTGATTATTTCTAAAACGTTTCCTCACATGTCTTACAGTTTTTCGCAACTACGTACAAAAGTGAATTTTCAATTATTATTTTAGATTGTTTGGATGTAAATGGTAAAGTAAAATTGGCAAGAAAGTAATTTCAGTATTTGAAGGTGAAATAAAAATTTCTAAGGAATGAACTTTAATCGATAAAATATTTTCCGTTTTGTTCGATGATCTTTTGCCATCTTTCTGGTAGCTTAAAAAAGTTATTGGCTATTTTCATAAAGCTGCGACAGCTACATAACAAAATTACGTTTCATTTCACCTTAACCCCTTGCCGTACCATTTCCCATTATCCCCAAAAATGTCGTAGAAGGTAAAAGAAAATTTATATTTATTTGAATGCTTAAATATTGTTTACAAACGAATCAAATTTTATTTCATCTAACAAGAAACACATAACATTCATATCTGTTAGACTTTGTTCAAATCTTCATGACGCGTCTGACTCGTTAAAATTATTATTATTATTATTATTATTATTATTATTATATACGGACCGGGTACATGTCGTAATTAAAAATATGTAAGTACAATATTATTAAATTTATCGTATACCATATTTTCTCTTCCCATATGTACTTTATTTTTTCTGTTTTCAGACACGAGAGGGAAATTTACTATTTTATTGATTTCGGTTAATTTATTTATAATTTATTCATACTTCTGTTATTCAATTTGTAATAAATGTGCAATGTTTAATAAACAAGTCAATGTTCAACATCGAATAAATAATATAAATAAATAAGAAAAAAATAGTTTTCTCCCGACGAGAATCGGACCCTAGCCCACCGAGTGGAAGTCTCGTACGTTGCCGCGACACCAATCCTTATTCGTTGTATACGTACTCTACAATTGTAGATTTAAAGATGTAAGCACTACTAGAGACTTTGTTTATAAATATCTCAATAATTATTGAATAGTTGCGCCTATAATGGGGTATATTCGTCAAAAGGAGATCGAGATCTATAAGTGTGCGCAGTTTCAACTAAATCTGAGCGACGACGACCTTGCACTCTCCTTGTGAGATCCATACTGTTCCTTTGACACCAGTCACAGAAACCATTCAGGTCTGCCTGTAATCTGGAAGCATCATCCCGGGAGGAGATGATGCTGAAGATTTTTAAATCATCTGCGAATAGGAGATAGTTACTATGTTGAAAAATAGTGGTTAAATCATTAATGAACATTATAAACAGAAGAGGGCCTAGGTGGGAACCTTGAGGTACTCCGGATAGAACACTGATCGGGGATGATAGGCAACTGCCGATACGTATAATTTGTAACCGGTTATTAAGGTAACTTTCTAGCCATGCCAATATATTACCCTTGCAGCCCAAAGCAGAAAGCTTCTCAATTAGAAGGGAATGATTTACAGTGTCAAACGCAATACCGAAATTACATTCTCGCCAACCCAATAATGTCCTTGAATGTCTTATAGTTTTATCGCTAAGGAGATAAAATATTTTGATCAGTCTGAGAGCATCAGTTCGGATTAATTAAAAACCGTATCGACCATTTGACTGTCAACAACGCGAAGCTGTCGTAGTCTATCGCAACGAGAAACTGTCCGTAACGCTGAGAGCAGCGCAGATACGTACACACAGCGTATGTCAATCCGTATCGAGAAGACCGTCCAAGGGAGGACAGGGCGGGACACTGGGACACCCACGCTCGAGCCCGAGCCCGACCGGTGCACCGTAAGTGGTGGCAGGATCCATGATTCTCACAGAAGCCAGAACGACGTGTAACGCGTGGTGCTCCGCGAGCTTGGCCGCATGCATAAAACATGAGGCTGCCACTGGACTGTGCCTCGAATCGGAATTATTTATCGTGGTTAGTCGGACTCGTCGGAATTACGGCGCGCCCGCGGTCGACGATAGAATTGAGGAAACGTGCCGCATCGTCGCATATCCTCGAAACGAAGACGACGTCGCGCGGCCGCGTTCCTGGAACGCAATCACCATGAAATCAGCGACCGGTGCAAAATTTACGACGAGTTACAGACGAATTTACGGCCCTGGCTCGCTCCCGCCCACGCCGCGCCGAGCCCGGCCTTTCAATTTCGTCGACGAAAGTAAAACCACGGCGCGAATTAATTCGAGCTCGTTTAACGGGCGATCGACTCCTGGCGTGATCGGTCTCTATCCCATTTTGGCTATTCGACTTTTTCGCGCATTTACCCTTCAATTACCGAACAATGCAAAGGTTCTCGCTTTAAATTCAGTTATCTAGAGGCTGCGATATTCTTCTGTTTATCTTCCTAACAGCAATCTTTTTGTTTGTCCGATACATCTGGCATGTCAAACTCTTTTATCGTCGAGGGCCTCGTTAAGAGACAAAGATGAAACACATTTTCTTTTATTAACATTGCAGTTACACGTACAAAATAACATACGTACAAAACACAACAATATTACAAAAATACATGTGAAGTATGTACAATATAAAAATTGTTTCTTTTTCAAGTTTACTTTATTTAAATGAAACTATTTCACTCTTGTTTCGAAGAATAGAACAGGCCTGAGCATCTTGGTCATCGCAGCACAATACGTCACCACATTACGTCAAAAGTAAAGCCTAGAGGAGGAGCATTGAAATTGACAAAGGAACGCGACTACAGTCCAATTGAGTTCTAAAAGACTTTCTACAAGTTTCGGAACGAGTCATCTTCACTGATGAGAACAAAGATATCCTTTGCCCTTAGGGATCATCTTGGACAGGCCTGAGTACCTTGGTTATTGCAGCGGGGTCGAGTCTAAATGATCCGGCATTTGTTGAACGAGCTTTAATACTACTTCAAATGTAAGGCCATCGTTCATACAGTAGTATAGGTCGGCATATTTCTCCCCTATGCTGCGCTACCGCTACGGTTTGAATGATTCGCCATGGTACTGGCAGTGTTCCGATATGGGGCATCTTTTTTCGTGCGATGGATGGTCACTGGTGGCGTTTTCAGCCTCAGTAAAGTACGATTCTCGATAAAATGGGGTACCTTGAGCACCCCGCAGAATTTAAAAAAATTGGTATGATTTGAGTCTGAAAAATGAATGTATAACATGTGTATTTCTGTATGTTTTGTAATTTGTAGGACATGTCCTGGAGTCTTTTTGTCCGGATCAGATTGTTTCAGTACATTTCTGCCAATATAACTGCCTCAGGGCTCTGCTAACTCATCATCCTAATATAGATACGTTACTGTTTTGGCCGCGCATGCGCGAGAAAAGATGCCCCATATCGGAACACTGGGTACTGGGACAGTGTCGCCAGAGAGGCACCAAACATGGTGCCTCTTCCCAGTGATGCCAGAACCGTGGTACCGTGGTACTAAACCGTACCATAGCATACCCCCACCATAGCCTACTATTACCCCTACGTTCCTTTCCAACGCGCCCGCCCGCTACACTCACCTGCGTACCTCTACTATGTCCGCACAAGCAGCGCACACGGACATAGTAGAGGTACGCAGGTGAGTGTAGCGGGCGGGCGCGTTGGAAAGGAACGTAGGGGTAATAGTAGGCTATGGTGGGGGTATGCTGTGGTACGGTTTAGTACCACGGTACCACGGTTCTGGCATCACTGCCTCTTCCTCCCCTACTTTCCCCTTCAACTATCCCATTCCAGCACCATGGGACCGGTGCTCGTAAATACACTGCCCGAAATTATCATAAAGCCACCCGATTTTTTGGTGAAATCTTATAATTATGTCATAGTAATGAGAAGCTGATGCACGATATAGCATTTTAGGATTAGTAAAAGAAACCATTTACATGATTACATTCATAGATATATTATTTATTCATGGAGAAACGTAAAGTTATATAGTTTAACAAAAAACGAACTGCGAAATTTCCATAAAGCCACACTTAAAAAGTAGATAATACATTTTGCCTCTCAGTCATTACGTTTCATTCCCATTCTTACCACACATAAATTCACTTTATACATTTTGTCTCTCGCTCATTATGTGTGTGTGTGTGTGTGTTTCTTTCTCATTCTCACCACACATATCCACACAAATTCAACTTTGCCTTACGTCTTTTCAACATATAGTTTATTACATTATCCATTGTCTTTATTAAGAAAGTGTAAATCACGAAACGTTATTATACACTTCATCAATTACGTTTTCTATTCGATATTTGTTATTCAGTAGCTCGCATATAACTGAGAAGCGTAGATTTTGTGCTTTTGCTAACATTTTATCCCATTTGCGTACTACAATATTTACATTTGCATTCGTAGAATTTTGTCGAAGTGAATATTCTGCACAATATCGAACATGCTAGACGTACAGACTTGCCAAAAACTTGTAATGACATGAAAAATGTATTCTTAATAGTTTTTACTGCAAACCATTAAAAAATGTAAAAAGTGCTAAATGTACAAGAAGAGTAGATATAGTATATTTACGGTGACCATCCGTCTTGTATTTTCGGGGGTAGGTTGCTGAAATACAGATTATTTAACAAATTTTTTTGAGTAATACGGGTCGTATAATTGTTCTGTATTTTTTTTTAGTTCCGCATTTGTCCCGTATTTGCATATTGGCACTTTTTTAAAAATTATGTTTTATTACAAATATATATAAGTATATTATTTTTTACGAAGGTAGAAAAGGACTTTCCATAAGTATCAAGTTTCTATAGTTTGGGTTTTCTTACGTCACGAAGTTTATATTTTTGTTTCTTGTTTTATCCGTTTCAAGGATTTTGTGTTCTGAGATTTAGTTTCATAAAATGTTTCTTTTCTGTTCCTTACAATATAAATAATGTATTAAATCCTCTAATATAAAAGTTTTGTTATATTTTGCTGTACGTGTGTTATATTAATACCTAATTATTTTGTCTCATATTTCACTCACAAAAATATTATATGTGTATGTGGTCACCGTAAGAATATTTCACTAATTTTACAAATTAATATAACGAATTTTAAAATTGTAAAAGTGATTCTATCTTCATTTCAATTTGACGATATTTATATAGAATCGAGTTTTAATTTGCGATCTTTTCTCGCGTTACGAGAATATCAGTATAAAAATCTCGAGGATGTTTGAGGGTAGTTGCCGAGGAAAAGAAATCCGATCTTCTCTTCGATGAATCCTCACTTCGCAGTCGTAATCGGCTTCTGAAATTACATTGCGATCCTTTTAGTATTTGCGGAATATATCTCGTGGAACCCAGCAATTTAGCAATTGCCGATCGGTTGCAGAAATCGGCATCGTTGATTGGTCTTTAAATCCGAAACTAAAAATAATTTCACCGCATTTCCCTCTCCTTTTCACTCTCTCTCTCTCTCGCTATCTCTTTTCCTTTACGAACTTGATTTCCCGCAATGTTGCAGAATAATGCATACGATGCGATGCCGAGGAAAACCGCCAAGTCAGAAGTCTCGAGTGTTTGCAAAACTTGAAAAATGGGTCGATTAAAGCTTGCCTAGTAAATGGGTCGATGAAGATGATAGCGTGATTGTTCTTCGGTTTCCGCTTGAATAAAACACAAAAAAAAAACATTGACGAGTTTTCCCGAAGCGATTACTTGATAGGTCCGTTCAATTTGATCGATAAACCAAAGAGCGATAAGAACCATTGTCCCGAATGGTTAATGGCTGAGGACATCTGTGTGACATGAGTCATGTGTGGATCCAGATAAACACCGTTGCCCTTAGTTGATGACATGTTTCGATTATGTATACAATTTCATATGTGAAACTATTCAAACGGTAACACTTCCGTCAAGTCAATTCGGATATTTTATAATTAGACTGCGGATCTTTATGCAAAATAAAAATGTTTTTCATCGTTTTTGGGAAGCAGCAATAACATAAGAATTGATTTCATCCCTTAACGACTTTGTTACATTGAAAGCGACATTACAACATTCTTGAATTTTTAAAATCTATCACTGTTTTATATTTCGTCCAACCAATTTCTTTATAAATGCATAAAGATCCGCAGTCTATTTATAATGTACGAAACTATTATCATATATCACTACTAAAAATTGCTGTACCACTATTCAAAATATTGTTTACATTATTAAATGTGTCGGTATCGAATCAATTACTAAACATTTAGGTATTGTATGAGGTCGGAAGAAATTTTCGAGTTAAAATATTAATATCTCTGTCATTTATGTACATATGAAAAAACTCTTCAACCAAAAGTTGTAGTATATAAGAAGGTGAATATAGCATCACAGAAAAAAAAAATTTTTCAAGGTCATTTTTCCAAGTTTTCAAGGTCACGGATGTTTTTTCTATTAACAACTGATTATGCTATATATGGATTCTTGCAGAGAAAAAAAAGACAAATTCAACGATATATTCCAACGTATATTTATGTCGAGATTTAAAAGAAAAAAAATTTTCAAATTCGTTGAGCGCCGGTTTCCCATGATCCAATCGGCCCCAAATTTTTTCCAGATCATTTTCTCAACAGGTGTCACAATTCTGGGGGGTGCCCGGGAAAATATTCTTTGGTCAAAAAATAAGGTCCACCCTACTCCACATATTTGAAACGTCTGACCGAAGCCTCTGACGTCACCACGTCGGTCGGCATCTTTAAACGTTTATAACTCATTGCAACGTCGATCGATTTCGACGAAATTTTCAGGATATGTTTAATTCACACGGATCTACCAAACGTATTTTTTAAATTTTCAATATAGGCCCACATAAAAAAGTTGTAAAATGCAACTTTCAGTATTTTTTCTACAATTTCGATCAATTGCAATTTTTGAAAAAATTTCTTTTCACATCCTGTAGTAAACTAATTGCTCTAGCTTCCCAAGAAAGTTCAAATCGTATAGTATAATATCAGAAAAGTTATCGGTTTTTTGAGAGCGTCCGAATATTAATGACAGTCTCACTGTATATCGGTACCTTTTACAATAATGAGTATCATTTTAACTTTTGCAACTTACTGTTCCTCCCACACTCCTGACAAATGTCAGAACTTCCTAACTCAATGAAACTGGAGTTGACAATTCACCTTCTCCAAAAGTAGGTACCCAACTTGAATCGAATTTTTATATGTATCCCTTACTTTCATAGTACTACGGGTTAGTTAAAGTTTTCGTATTTGTTTTAGTACATATATAAGGGTGTCCCAAAATTCCTTCAACAGCCGGAAATGGGAGGTTCCTGAGATCATTTGAAGCAACATTTTCCTTTGCAAAAATGTTATCCGCGGTTTTGTTTAGGAGTTATTAACGAAAAACACGGACCAATCAGAGCGCGACCCAGACACGAGTTGGCACAGTCGGCCAATAGACAATTGGCGCGCCGGGCCGGCTGTTCCAACTCGCGTCTAGGTCGCGCTCTGATTGGTCCGTGTTTTTCGTTAATAACTCCTAAACAAAACCGCGGATAACATTTTTGCAAAGGAAAATGTTGCTTCAAATGATCTCAGGAACCTCCCATTTTCGGCTGTTGAAGAAATTTTGGGACACCCTGTATAATATTACCTTTATTTAAATAACCATTTTCACAGAGGAAGATTTCGTATTTTACCCGAAATACGATTTCAATTAAAGTTTGTTTTATTAGTTTCAGAACAGTACATTGTATCATAATATCTAGATTCTAATAGTACGTTCAATGATGAATTCAATGATCAATTCAATTCAAAATAGTACAATCAATGATTTTATGCATTTATGACAAAAATGGACACGTACAATTTAAAAAAGTGGACGTGTTAAAAATATTTAAGCACATCAAGGTATTCGTTTCAGCTTAATAGGAAAATTAAAAGACGTATACAACTTTTATTTGGCTCCTGCGTCCTGCAATCAATGCGAACATTTTTTATTTTGCATAAAGATTCGTAGTCTAGTAATAACATATATTTTATGTTAATAATATAATGTTACATTACTCTTTCGGAACATCACATGTTCCATTAAAGCATAGTCGAGAAATATAATATTTAAACAGTCTGTAAGATTGTATTATAGAACATTTGGTTGATTGCACCGGTGAAGTTCTGGAATTTAAAATTTGAAATTTATGAAGTAATGGTGTTCCACATTTCCACGGCAATACTGAATTTCTAAGCTGAGCATACATTCTATACATACGCCGAAGTGCATAACTTTATCCACATTGCCGAAGTCCAATACTAGATTTCGTTACATTTCGTATACAGAATGGTTCCTATAAAGTTTCATCAGAAAATTCTTCGCACTCCAAGAGTCGTTTGCGATGCTATAGAACGTCGAATATACTGAATAGAAATACTTAGAAATATCTATAAGCCATACATACATTTACATATGTTTAATGGAAATATTATATAATGTAAAGGCATGACGCGAATTTAAACAAAGAAAGTCGAAGAAAATTTCATTCATACAAAAAAGATAAAATAATATACAATATTCGAGAACAATGTTCGGACAGTTTTAAACGACGATCGCTCTTTCAACGTCGAACCATACAACTTGGATTTTTTTGGAGAAATTAGAGCAATTAGTTTACATGAAGTGAAAAAATGTTTGCATATTTGCAATTGGCAGGAATTATGGAGAAAATACTAGAATTTGTTGTTTATAACTTTTTTATGTGAGCCTGTATTGAAAATTTAAAAAACACGTTTCGTAGATCTGTGTGAATTAAACATATCCTAAAAATTTCATCAAAATCGATCAACGTTGCAATAAGCTACAAACGTTTCGAGATGTTGAAAATTGCAGTTTTTCACGATTTTCAGCCTATAACTGGAATAAGTAAAATAAATAGACTGCGGAATTTTTTTTGCAAAATAAAATGTATACACATCAATTACGATATATCGAAGCCAAGTAACAATTTCTTTCCCTGTATCGACACTGTTAAACTCATTTAATCTTTTTACTGTTTCGAATTACATATAAAATCCGCAGTCTAGTGTTACGTCCTAAGGTGGACGTATGTTATAGATTTAAAAGATTAAATTGATAGATTTTAAATTGAGAATAAAACGCAGTTTTGAACCTACCTGCATTCACCGGCTTCGGTTCGGGTAATTGAGGATTTGTTAAATAGTAAGTGACTTTGATCTTGGAATTGGAACGAAGAAATCGAAGTTGGGTAAACTCTTTTAAAAATGATTTGAAATCTTGGTTTTGTATAAAAATTAACAAGAATATATTCTATTGAACAAATTTAGGGTACATTGAGTTATTGAAAGCTTATAATAAATTTGTTAGTAATTACCAATACGCAGTTGTTTCGCTCGCAGGAGAAGATGTTGTATCTGTTTAACAGCTCCGCAACGGAAATGATGATGAAGAAAATAATGATGACGATGATGATGATATTCCGGCGGGTTATCTTCGCCAATCTCACTTTTCACTTATTTTATTACACTGACGAACGTGTTTAAATTGAATTGATTGGTACTGTAAACTTCTTGACTATTGAATCTTGAATGCAAAAAAGGCTGTTTACTGTGACTTTTGACTATTGAATGTTTACTATTGAATCTTGAATTCTGAATGCGCTCCTGATGATGAGCTGTCCCTTTTATAGGTTGATCAATCCATTGTTCTCGTAGGTGAGTGCGTCTTTACCAATTCCGTTTAATCGCTTTTCTTCTTAGTCAATTTCTTCTTAATCGTATGCGTTGCATCTTTTATCTTTCTCTTGGCCGGATCATATTACTCTGTGCGTCTTCCTAAATTAGGGGAACGCACCATTTCTTAGACTTATTAGTCATGAGGTGGCTACATCATCACCAATTCTTTTTAATCGTTTTCTTCATAATTGCTTTCTTCTAAATCGTGCACATTCCATCGATCGGAGAACTATCCATTGCTCATCAATTCATCCGAAAATCCTCACACTCTTCAGTGATGGGCAGACTTCTGCGAATATTCGCTCACGATTTATTTTCAGAACTAACACAATAAAATAAATCTCGCCATGGTCTCAATTTGTTCAATGAAGATTTAAATTGAAAATGAGTTTTCTTAATTCTATCGCACGCAGTATGGTATAAATGGTATAATATACGATAGTTTGACTTTAATTTTAATGTTTGATATTTTAGTTCTCGTACAACATTATTGAAGTAAGTATATAAAAAGATATTAAGAATATGTATGTTATGCTTGATTTTATCATCAATTATTATTATTGGCTAAACCACTGGACGTGACACTAGTAATAAATCTCAGGATTCTTACATCTTTCAATGCCTACTTGCAGTGCGTTTTCGCATCAACAGATTTTCATGAAATTTTCAGAATATGTATAATTGACAGAGATCTACAAAATGCATTTTTAAAGTTTCAATACAGGCCCACATAAAAAAAGTTGTAAACAACAACTTCTAGTATTTTCTCTGTAATTCCGAAAAACTGCAATTTTTTAAATCATAAATTTAATTTAAATAATAAATAATTATTTTTGCTTTTTTTATTTGAATATCCAAAATAACAAACAACTTGTGATTTGAATTTTTATTTAAATGATTGTTTAAATATTGCTCAACACTGCTCGCAAGTACCCCAAAACGTAAAATATGGTTCTAAAAAAAATTGAAGAGGATGTATCTGATTTTTCAGCGAAATTCAAGTTAATTATTTATTCACACTCGATACTCGATATAGATATATTCGATATGATACGGTCGCAATCGAACCGAACACTAACACGAGGATGGGTCATCAGGGTCGGTCAATTGGTTTATGACCACCGTGCTGTGCGGAACCTGAAAATCTCATAGCTCTACAAAACAGCAATTCCACAGCAATAAATCAATGTCGTACTTCGGCTTATGGAATATTTAACAATAACCCAGATTTTCAGTCACAAACTCCAACGGTGGGAATTAAAAATTTCTACTGACACACCCACCACTTTGTATATGATATTAATCATCGTTCGACACCAGTTAGGGTAATACCGAATCAATAATAAAAACTCAACGTGGATACTGATCGATTTAATCGAAATAGTGGCCAGTTCCATTCGAAATGCAGGTATCATCAGATTTTGTGTAATGTCGCATAATTTCACGATTGAATTTACGAACCCACGAAAGTCAAAAGAACTGTTAATAAATGTAACAACATTTTGGGTTGGATTTCCATTTCCAAACCAAAACTTGATTTTGATTCACCGCCACTCACGATCAAGGGAAAGATTATTACATTAATTTAGACGGGAATGATCGCATTAAAAGGGAACGCTCAGCGCTTGTTACACTCGCGAGAGTGCGCGCAATCTCCTTCAGGAGCCTTCTGCATTCCTTAGACGGAGAATAAGTGGCAACATGGATAAACGACGCGACGCGACGCGACGGAGGAGTTGAGCTTGAGCGATAGAGATCTTGTCGTTTGATAAGAACGTTGACAAAATGCTTGCTAAATTTGTCTGCAGAAACAAGTGTCACCTCCAGTGGTTTAGCCAATAATAATAATTGATGATAAAATCAAGCATAACATACATATTCTTAATATCTTTTTATATACTTGCTTCAATAATGTTGTACGAGAAATAAAATATCAAATATTAAAATTAATGTCGAGCTATCGTATATTATATCACACTGCGTGCGATAGAATTATGAAAACTCATTCTTCGTTTGAATCTTTATTGAACGACATAAATGCGTAGCGAAAATTACTTCATTAAATGATTGAGTCATTTCCAAATATAAATCGTGAGCGAATATCCGCTGAAGACTGTCCATCACTAAAGACTGCGTAGAAATTTAGAAGAATCGATGAGCAATTTGTTGCTACGAGATAAACAATTGTAATATGATCTGGTCAAGAGGAGGATAAAAAATACAATGCACGTAATTAAAAAGAGAGTGACTGAACATACATATTCTTAATATCTTTTTATATACTTGCTTCAATAATGTTGTACGAGAAATAAAATATCAAATATTAAAATTAATGTCGAGCTATCGTATATTATATCACACTGCGTGCGATAGAATTATGAAAACTCATTCTTCGTTTGAATCTTTATTGAACGACATAAATGCGTAGCGAAAATTACTTCATTAAATGATTGAGTCATTTCCAAATATAAATCGTGAGCGAATATCCGCTGAAGACTGTCCATCACTAAAGACTGCGTAGAAATTTAGAAGAATCGATGAGCAATTTGTTGCTACGAGATAAACAATTGTAATATGATCTGGTCAAGAGGAGGATAAAAAATACAATGCACGTAATTAAGAAAAGAGTGACTGAGAGGAAAGCAGTTAAGAAGAAATCGAGCTACGAGATAAACAAATGTAATATGCTCCAGCCAAGAGGAGGACGAAAAATATAATAGACGCGAGAGTGACAGAGAAGAAAGCGATTAAGAGGAAATGGTGATGAAATAAACACCTGACGAAAATTAAGAACAAAGGATTGATCGATCTATAAAAGGGATGGCTCCTCCTCAGGAACTCACTTCCACTACAAAGTTCTCAATTAAAAGTACAGTTCAGTTCAGATTCTCCGGTCAACGTTATACGGCCATCAAATTTGTTTGTCAAGATAAAAGTAAAGGTTCTAAAAGTGTGTGCATTCAAAAGTGAATGAAGTTAAAAGTTTGTAAAGCGTGTTAACCCGCTGGATATTGTTTATTCAACGACATCATCATCATCTTCAAACACATTTTTATCAACATCAATCCCAACGTCGAAATCAGAACCAGATTGTTCATCCTTGCGAGCGAAATCAGAGCGGTAATTACTAACAAATTTATTATAAGATTTAAATAACTCAATGTACACTAAATTTGTTCAATAGAATATATTCTTGTTAATTTTTATACAAAATCAAGATTTCAAATCATTTTTAAAAGAGTTTACCCAACTTCGATTTCTTCGTTCCAATTCCAAGATCAAAGTCACTTAGTATTTAACAAATCCTCGATTACCCGAATCGTCGCGGGATCCCGTATATTTTCGGGAATCCCGAATCATCTCGGGATCCCGCACATACTCGGGAATCCCGAAAATTCTCGCGAATCTCGGATATTTTCGGGAATCCCGGATATTTTCGGGAATCCCGGATATTTTACGGGAATCCCGAACATTTTCGGGAATCTCGCACACCCCTATTAATTTCTAGACCAGAAAGGACTATTATTATTATGTTGAATGTTTGAAAGTTGAATTATTATTATGTTGAAAATTATTATTATTATGTTGAAAATGACCAACAAACTAATGGCCAAGCACCAAAACTTAACCCGCAGAACTCGAGTCGCGACTCAGAGTCACCACTAAAAATTGCTATACCATTATTCAAAATATTGTTTAGATTATTAAATATGTTGGTATCTAACCAATTACTAAACATTTAAGTAGTGGAGGAGGTATTACATAAATTTCATATGCAGAAAATGAAAAAAATGATATAGAATGGAATTATTCTAGGTGGGAAGAATTGTTTCGACATAAGAAAATATTAAAAAATAAAATCGATAACATTTTGTACGTATTACTGCGGACGAAAATGAGTCATGTACTAATTACTGCGAATTAGAATTCGAAATATACGAGTGTATAGACACGAACTACGTATCTAGACATTAATTTAAATAAATCCTGAGTACAGTAACAAATAATTTGGCTGCTCTTTACTTGACCGGACTCAAAAGTGCCTTTCTCCTATAAATTACGATGTATTTGGTATGTAATCCAGTATATTTGTACCCGGGGCGGCTGCAGATCGAAGTTTCGATACTGTAAGATCAATGGTTCAGGAGTTATGCTTGCTTAAAGTTGAGCAATCTACAGTGTTTTTGACCGGTAAGGGCGTCGCCATATTGGTTTGTAGTGACGGTCGCGCGTCGCTTACCGAGCAGAATAATTAGTTCGTTGGTTGGTGATTAGGTAGGGGAGGGCGCCCTTACCGGTCAAAAACACTGCAGATTGCTCAACTTTAAGCAAGCATAAGTCCTGAACCGTTGATCCTACAGGATCGAATCTTCGATCTGCAGCCGCCTTGGGTACAAATATACTGGATTACATACCAAATACATCATAATTCATAGGAGAGAGGCACAAATTTTTAGTCCGGTAAAGTAAAGAGCTACCAACATACATTTTAAATTTTCATTAAGGGCCCAAATAAAGAAGTTTTAAAAAATGCCTTTTTCAGTGTTTTGCACGCAACCCTGTAAATTATAATTATTTGGAAAATCTTTTTTGCATATCATTTCGTAAACGAATGCTTCTAATTGATTATAAAAAATCAGGTCGTTTGGTACAAATATAAAAAAAGTTATTCTGTTTTCAAGGGCGGTCGAATACTTTCGTTATTCACTGTATCTATGGTTAAAATACCGTTATTGTTGTTTGTTTCGTTGTTCTTTGTGAAACCTTTGGTTTCACGGTTTTCTATTTTTTAGGTACATTTGCCTTATTAAACTGCGTCAATTCTGTCAAAATAATAACACAGAAAATAAAGTAAGAATTCGCATGTCTTATAGCCTATACGTATAAGCGATACCAATCACGACATATTTGAACGAAAGATTTAGATCGAGAGCTGGGAACGTGGAGACCGGTATCCCGCCGGAGGTCGGGTGGTTGGAGAGCGAATTTTTCGGAAATCGATCCGACTAGCCGTTTAAATATTCGCACACGCAAGTCACGCATACAGATGTGCTGAGAAAGCCGCATAAAAAAACGAATGCTTCTAATTGATTATAAAAAATCAGGTCGTTTGGTACAAATATAAAAAAAGTTATTCTGTTTTCAAGGGCGGTCGAATACTTTCGTTATTCACTGTATCTATGGTTAAAATACCGTTATTGTTGTTTGTTTCGTTGTTCTTTGTGAAACCTTTGGTTTCACGGTTTTCTATTTTTTAGGTACATTTGCCTTATTAAACTGCGTCAATTCTGTCAAAATAATAACACAGAAAATAAAGTAAGAATTCGCATGTCTTATAGCCTATACGTATAAGCGATACCAATCACGACATATTTGAACGAAAGATTTAGATCGAGAGCTGGGAACGTGGAGACCGGTATCCCGCCGGAGGTCGGGTGGTTGGAGAGCGAATTTTTCGGAAATCGATCCGACTAGCCGTTTAAATATTCGCACACGCAAGTCACGCATACAGATGTGCTGAGAAAGCCGCATAAAAATTTGAGATTTCGAAAGCTGAAGCACGATCACGGCCGGGTACCAATGTCAATACGGCGCATAACGATTTTCATATTCAACGGTAAAGGGGGAACCTGGGGCCCCAGCGTTTCCTGCTTGGTATCTGGAACACACATTGGACAGATTCACTGGAATCGAATCCTCCATCCTATTTCTTTCTCCCGGGTAGCAGAAAATTTCCCGTCAGAAACAAAAGAAAAAGAATTGAATGGGACGTAATAGATGAATACCTATAGAGTACATCGATTGAGTGGCAACAAGGAAAGCGAAAGATAAATCGTTACTTAACACATTGAGGACGTCGTGACTCGCCAGCTAAACAGTGAATGGAGCTACTATCGGACGCTATGACTCCTCGTTGGATGATTGTGTTAGAGTGATTGATTCCCATCTCTCTAAAGCTTGATGATACGCTACTCATAATAAAGCTTGCTCGTATGTAGACTGCGGATCTTTATGCAAAATAAAAATATTGTGCATCGATTGTCGCAACCAATGGTTAAATAAAAATTCATTTTACACCCCTTAATAGTCTTTTTACGTTGAGAACAACGTAACAATATTCTTAGATTTTTTATACGTTTTACTGTCTCATATTTCACCCTGTTAATTTCTTCAGAAATGTATAAACATCCAGTCTACCAATTACATTTGAGAATCATAAATATTCAAAGCTGTTGAAAATTTTTTTACAGTTATGCACCGCTTAATGTGTATTCACAGATAGATCCTCAATGTTAAAATCATAAATGTCTTCCTGTCAAATTGTGGAAAATGATTTAGTATACAATAGCTATAAACAATAGAATAATATTCAACAACGTAACAATATTCTTGGATTTTTGATATTTTTCACTGTTTTATATTTCACGCAGTTAATTTCTCTCATAAATGCATAAAGATCCACAGTCTACTCATATGTATACATTTATACTGCACCTATAAATTTTTAAAGACAGTAATGTCTTGATGTATGAAAAATCCTCGAGTCCGTGCTGTTTCTTAGATCGCGTAGTCCCACTACTTTTCGTACTCGTTCTTCATAAAATACCGAATCCAGTTAAATGATTAATAATATTTTTCCCCAAAATTTTGAGCAATTGGTTCAAAATTTCTTCTGTTATAAAATTAGTGTCGGAATAGACTGTAAAAATAAAAGCGTGGAGCGCTAAACTATATTGAGTGGAGCGCCCACGAAGATTACGTCAATATAGTTTAACACTCCACGCTTTTATTTTTATAGTCACAAAGGTGTCATGATTTTATTTAAATTTATATTAAATTTTTCTATCTATTCCGACGCTAAATTTATAACAGAAGAAATTTTGAACTAATTGCTTAAAATTTTGGGTAAAAATATTAGTAATCATTTAACTGGATTCGATATTTTATGGAGAACCAGGAAAAAAATTATTTTCTCCTTTCTAGTGCATTTTAATATAAGTGTGGTTTTTAAAAAGTTTTTTTTATATATTTTATTCCTAACAACGTCAAAAATGATTCCTAAGAATTTTGTTCATTATTCAATGTATGAATCGTTGAGTGAACAGCTTCACAATTATTCATTGCACGGTGTGTGTATAGTTGACTTTTAATTATAATTATTGTAACCTTGGATTGTTATTTTAAAGGACGACTCTATGTTACTAGATCCAAATGTAACGTTTGGAAATGAATTGGAATTGTTTCTACCGAGCTGCATAATATTCCCACAAGTATCACAACGATGTGCAGAGACTTTCACTTTCGATACAAAACATAGCATCAAAAAGTTTCGTCGATGTTAATTGGTAAATATTTCTTAACAACATTGCGTGGTCGTCATCGGTTTGAAACTGTTATAAATGGAGGTTGGCGGTCGGTAACGTTAGTACAAACAATCGAGGGAAAACAATACGAGACAAAAACCAAAATATAGATTCAGTTAAAAGTTAAAACTACAAACAACCGTGAGAGACAAACTGACTGCTATCAGAAAATAAACAGAAAGAGAGAAAAAAAAATACATAGCTTGAAAAAGAGAATGAAAATGGAAACAGAAGCGGAAACTTAATGGAGCATCGCACCGCAAAAAAAGAGGAAGCAAAGGAATTTCGCGCTTGGTCGCATACTGATCCCCTTTGACATGCGACTTCCTCGCGAGATTATCCTCGTCCTTTTCTTCTTCGCGGGGCGCTACCTACCTCAACTTTGCGAAATACTCGCGAAAGTTTTCGCGGCTAATACCGGTGGGGAGGGGGGGAGAAAGGTCGGCATTGTCTGCGAGACACGCCTTTTTCCAATTCGTTTCTTTAACATGAGAGGCAGTTGAAATCTACCGAGATGTCAAGATCTCCAAGTATTTAACGTGGATAGTTTGAGAAGATAAATTGCCGCAACCGAAGGTGTGAAAATGTTCTGCAAAATTCTGTGGAACGAATCTTATCCTGGAAATATTAGACTGTGCGGGGTGTTTCGAAATTATCTGTCGCGACCGCTTTGACGTGATTCTACACCTCTGGATCGGTGATATGTTACAAAAATGGACCACAAAATTCAGTTTAACACATTACCGACCGGTGATTATTGCATAATTTTGAAAAATCTATGGTGCATGGCTAAACACTTTTTACTGGAACCTTCAATAGCAACAACAATCTTCGTTGAGAACTAACAAGTCACCCACAATATCGTCATCTAATAGTTTCATTTAAGATTGCAATGTAAAAGAAAATTTCTATGCTTTCTTTTGGTACAGCACAATTATTGAAAATCCTATTAATAGGCTTCCGGTAGGTAAAGTGTTAACATTGAATTCCAAGGTCAACATTGTGTTTTATTTCATCGTATATAGTACTCATCGCAACAAACAAAAGTCTCAAAGAAACCATGTGTCTCATTTAAACCGTTCTCTTAGATAACGACTTTAAGGTAGTACTGCTAGTTTTACACAATTTACATTTACCTCGCTTGTGATTATTTGTTATGTATACTAGACTGCGGATCTTTATGCATTTACAAAAAAATTGAGTAGATGAAAATGTCAATACATGATTTCTGCTTTATTACAATCATTCAGGGAAGAAATAACATTCAATTTAATATCTATTTCTTGCAATAGTAGTAGTGTTTGGCGTCGGTCTGCCGTTTCAGCCATTTTGAAATTATCTTAAGAATTATCTTTTGACGTCACGGTGTACCTTATCTTTGCCGAGCTGCACTCTCGGTTTTCCTATACACATACTATACCTATGCCGGGTCTATGGGTATACATGGTCTAAGAGTCCATGAGAGACCATAATTGTGTCGCGCATCTCGGAAGTCGATGAGGTGGCGCTGGCCAGCAAGCGAGCACTTCTATTGGGCATATGGAGTGGAGTATGACCAATTAGGACGAAGATGCGCAAGAACGAACGAAAACCGGTTCGTCCGTAATTATGGTCTCTCATGGACTGGACTTTACGTTTTTATAGAAGAAATTTTTCTCTGTACACTTTTTCCAAATGCTCTTTGTGTTGAAATACTCTCTGCATTATTTCGGGTTAGCGTACAGAGCCCTTTCTTGGAAAAAGTGTACAGAAAAAATTTCTTCTATAAAAACGTACACTTTTGTTGTTTATAAAGTTCCAAGAGCCAAAGATGCAGAAAAGGGCTCTGTACGGGATCCGTAATAATGCAGAGAATATTTCAACACAAAGAGCATAACAAAATATTGCTTCTTTTTTTTGTGCCGCAAATGTACGTAATGCCTAGGGCTTAAGTTTTTCTATGAAAAGGGGCAAGAGAAGTTTGTTTTTATATCTTTTTCTGTCCAAGTAGGTACATATTTAAATAATAATAAAACTTTTCCCTATGCAATTTAAAGCAATACATATACATAACGTAGAATCATCTAAACAACAGTTCTTTGGTGATTGAGATAGAAAAAAATTGTCTTGTCTATCCTTTTATGAAGTATGTTTTTTAAAATCCTGAGGTTATAAAAATATGAGTACGATTGACAATTTTGTTTGCCTCGCCAACGAGAATACAATCTCATTGAATTGTACAAATATATTCAGGGCAAAATTTTTATTTTTATATAAATCAACTCATAGAAAATCAAATTCAACGATGTGCGATATGTTGAGCATCGGTGATTTATCCAAAATTAAATTGTATAAAATTCTCCACGTGAATTGACTAGAACGGAAACAACGTCTAAAGAGAGGATAAGCGATTGATAGCTGCAATGACTAAAATATTTAAGTAGAAGGACATTCGAGGCGAAATACGAAGAAGAGAGAGAGCTAACTAGAAGAGTATATTTTCGGTCAGTTGGCAGGCACATAACTTTATATTAGTGTGACGCACCGCGCATGTTCTTCCAAGGATACAGGTAGACAAATTCCTAAGCGTTATATATATATTTATTGTTTTCCGATGTGCTGCACCCGATCGAACCTACATACACTCGAAGAAATATCGTGTTCCGTCGACAGTACGGCATGGAAGTTGCATTCGCCTGCTTCGCATCTTATTTCTCCTCTACTAGTCGCGGAGAGCAATAGATACGATAACACACATTTCAGGATAACCTACCAAGACTCGATACCCGTAATCGCAAAATATGAGATCACTTACGATATGCTCAAGACGCTCTTTCGGAAAGCGTAGTTAGCGGTGAATGTGAGACCATGTAGATATCTGACGACCCTTGCTATTAGACTGCGGATGTATTTCTAATAAAAATGAGTAGGGTAAACGTACCAGTTATCGCATTTTTAGCGACGACTTGGAAGTTTTTTTTATTAATTTGAAGGCATTCTGTAATTTACTTTGCATTTTTTGTGATAAACGATTGATTATAATTATTATCGCTTCTTTTGTGTATCAGTTATCTGATATTTAGCGACGACTTGGAAGTTTTTTATTAATTTGAAGGCATTCTGTAATCTATTTTGCATTATTTGTGATAAACGATTGATTATCATCCTTTTTTCTGTGTACCAGTTATCGGATATTTAGCGACGACTTGGAAGTTTTTTATTAATTTGAAGGCATTCGGTAATTCATTTTACATTATTTGTGATAACCGATTGATTATTATCGCTTGTTTTGTGTATCAGTTATCTGATATTTAGAGACGACTTGGAAGTTTTTTATTAATTTGAAGGCATTCTGTAATCTATTTTGCATTATCTGTGATAAACGATTGATTATCATCCTTTTTTCTGTGTACCAGTTATCGGATATTTAGCGATGACTTTAGGAGATTTAAGGACATCGGTGTATTAGTTTCAGCTTAATAACATAATTAAAAGAAGAAAGAATTTTTGTATTTGCTTCCTTTGGCTTGTAATCGATCCAGACAATTGTTATTTTGCATAAAGATCCGCAGTTTGGTGATAAACGATAGATTATATCAACCTTTCTTCTGTATCGTCAAATTTTTCTGGACGATTTTGTTAAAAAGTAAAAGAAATATTAACGAAGGTTTAATCCGAAATATTTGTCGTGTTTACCGGACATATACTATAGGTACTTCCGGCGTTAAGGGAGCTCCCCGTATCATGATTTAATTTAATTAATTTGTTGAAATTTAATATTGGTATTACCGTGTAACTGCGCTGGTGCTATAGATGTGCACACCAGTCAAATATACATTCCATTGCTATATTTGTTTTGAGTAAATATTATTTACACTCTCTCGTTTCAGTTTACAATATATAATTTATTTTTTAACTCTTTTCACATAATGCTATTAACACTTGAAAATCATTATATAAACATTCAATACTGTTGAAAATGTTAGTAACGCTACAGTTATACTCCGCATGTACAGTGACTCTCACTAATATTCGCACACTCTTAAAAACACCATAACTTTTTTAATACTGGAATATATACGACTTGAAATTTTTGAAGAAGTTAGAACAATTGGTTTGCTACACAACGTGACAAAAATTTTTGAAAAAAACTGCAAGTTGTCGGAATTACAGAGAAAATACTAAAGTTGTATTTTTCAACTTTTTTTATGTGGGCATATATCGAAAATTTAGAAAACACGTTTCGTAGATCTGTATCAATTAAAATTAAACATATTCTGAAAATTTCATCAAAATCGGTCGACGTTGTAATGAGCTACAAACGTTCAAAGATGGTAAAAATTGCAATTTTTCACGATTCATATAATTGACCAGAGTTGGGAAAAAATTTTATTTAAATAAAAATTTCGAATAAAGTGGGTTTAAAACCCACTTGGAAAAAACCCACTGTGTTCGAAATTTGTATTTAAATAAAATTTTTTCCCAACTCTGGTCAATTATATGGATTATGAAAATTTCATCGAAATCGGTTGATACGGGAAAAAACGACAGGCATTGAGAGACGTAAGGATCCTTTGATTTCAACACGTACTTTTTAAATTTTCAGTATTGGCCCACATACAAAAGTCGTTAAATGCAACTTTTATTATTTTCTCTACAATTCCAATCAATTGCAATTTTTGAAACAATTTCTTTTCACATACTGTAGTGAACTAGTTGCTCTAGCTTCCCAAAAGAGTTCAAATCGTATAGTAAAATATTAAAAAAGTTATCATCTTTTTTAGAGTGTCCGAATATTAATTCGAGTCAGTGTAGTTCTATGACTAATAAACTGATCTTCAATGACAATGCATGCGCAATTTATGTGCAGAAGAAAAGAAAGAAATATAATAAATTTTTACCAAAAAATTAAAAAAAAGCCGTCGTATGGCTTCTACGTAATTAAAGAATTATACGTTTGTGTGCAACGGAATATCAAATTACCACACGTAGAACATACTACATACGCCCTACATATTACGATTGCCTGGAGAATCATAAATCATTTAAGATATTTAATGAACAATTGTTATGAAAATTTACTACCACTTAAATCACTTGGGGCACCGACTGAATATTGGGTTCCGTTTACAATATATTGTATTTTTAAACCTGATAATTAAATATCCAATATACGCGACGCGATTCAAGCATGGAATTAAAAGTATTTCCAGAGATATCTACTTGTAGGGTGTATTACAAACTATTCAGAATCGTTATACATATCTTCATCGAGTTGCATAAAATAGATTAATTCTAATAGCTAAAATATGCCCGACTTTTTAGTGAATATTCAATTTAAGAGGATAAGAGAAATTACGGAAGAACCTGATTTCCTTTGTCAACCCATTACTAGCTCTCCATGTCGACAAATAGGATTTAAAACTGGCACAAAGTATTTTCTTTGGATACGCTATGGAATGGCCTATTAGTAAATTCAATTTGGTTTAGAGTTTAGAGTCACTTTTGACTCCCTTATCATACATTATGTTCCCTATTTACAGACGATCTCCAATTACGTAGGTACCTGCTTTAATATCCTTAGATTCCTTTATCAATTCCTGCAATCCAATATTTAAGAAACGTAAGAATAATCTTCTCTACACAATCTGTACAAATCCATCTACGCTAAAAGGGTAAAAATATCAAATATTAATACATACATACAATAACAATAACTTATTATACCTAATATAATAACGAGACTGCGGATGTTTATGCATTTAATGGTTTTAACAAAACAAATTATCTGTTTAGTATTGCTGTTGGTCTTCGGACAACTCACGAACATTATTTTAGCCGATCTTCTAAAAAACTCGACACTATTATTGATGAAGATTAATCGTGGGTATTGTGTAGGTGGGGCTAATGTTTGGGATGCATAAATTAATCACTACAAGAAGCATCACTCTACAATTTGCACAATCACGGTGTCTTGCACAATTTGCCATTTAGTCGCAAATGAGGAATTTCACGATCAATTATTTATTTGTACTAAATCATCGTGGAAAGCACGTACAATGGGTAAATAGAATATGCAGGAAAAACGATGCCTAAATAATCGATATTATATAAGCTTCGATTTTTTGCTTGTAATATTATATTGCATTAATAAACATGAATATCAGCGACAATGCCAACGCAATTTATATGGTTCTATGTGTAAAAATAAGACGAAAAAAAGTATTACATAACTCGTTCTTATGTAAAACTTCGTTTTCTAGAACATCAGTTGATTTATCTAGAATGAAACTCATGTCCGCCAAATTTTAAAATATGATTTTTTCGAAAATTCCAATAAAAAGATTTGATAGGCATCGATACCACGCCGAAAAGAGCGCAGCGGCATCGGTACCACATCGAAAAAAGCGCAGTGGCTTCAGCAGTCACCGCGGCAATGTGCTTTGATCGGCAAGCACACACACACATCGTCAGCGGCGAACGTATTTCACATAGGAGTAGATGCCCCTAAAAAAATATTGATTATTTATAGCTAATACCGAAAATACCGGTATTTTACCTTAGCTAATACCGAAAATACCGGTACATATTTTACCTTAGTAAATACCGGTTTCACGAAATTGCAAAATAGCACGAAATACCGGTATACCGGTATTGCAATCCCTAGGAATGAGGTATTTTTTAATACATCAATCGACGCAGCTGGACATTCGTTATACATAGAAAAGTACTAACCTATGTATGTCGAAAAGTTAGTAGTTCAGGAGATATTTCAATTTAAATAACTCTAAAACACCATTACTGTCTATTGCTATTACATACATGTTAGATTATCATTTTCGTCAGTCGTTGAAGGGATATGCGGGCGTGCTAGTCGTTCTCGGTAATTTAACACGTTGTTCTGCACTTAATGTTGACAGTATAAGCGTAAGAAGTTTAGACAGGACTCACATCTTGTAGACGGAGATTGTGGTTGTCGTGGGTGTACTGGTAAAATGAAATTCGGCTGAGAAGCAACTAGCTCAAAATACGACCTTTCGCAAACTTTGTGTACGTCGCGTCGCGCGTCGTCGACATGTTTCTGCGCTGATAGCGTTTCCGTTACTTTCTACTCAATCTGGTTTTCAACTGCGTCGAACTTTTCATACTGCACTACTATCTTTTTCCAACTAAAGAAGACGTTCGAAAATGTGGTGAAAGAAAGAAAATGATTGTATTTTAATTTGAATATCCTCTTTAACACTAAACCTACCATCACCGGTCAAAATGACCGGTTCGAGATCTTTTATTTTACGATTGTTGATGTAATAAAAATAATTTCATAAGTAATAATTGTATAGATATCTTTAGTTGGGCACATATTACAATGGGAGCTGCACAAAATCTAAATAAAATCAATCTTGTCATTTTTATACGGGAACATGTAAATACCAATTACTTTCAAGGCTCGATAGGTTTAGTGTTCAAAGTTCAAATGCGTCAACGTGTTGTTCATTTGACTTTATACTCTAGCAGATTTCTGCAACGTGGCCTCCATGTTTATCTATATACAGGGTGTCCCAAAACTCCTTCAAGTCCGGCAAATGGGAGGTTCCTTAGGTCATTTGAAGCGATATTTTCCTTTTGCAAAAATGGCCGCAGCGGCTTTGTTTACGAGTTATTAGCGAAAAACACAGACCAATCTCACCAATCAGAGCGCGACCTAGACGCGAGCTGGCACTGTCGGCCCGGCGCGCCAACTGTCCATTGGCCGACTGTGCCAAGTCGCGCTCTCATTGGTCCGTGTTTTTCGTTAATAACCCCTAAACAAAGCCGCGGCGGTAATTTTTGCAAAGGAAAATGTCGCTTCAAATGACCTAAGGAACCTCCCATTTCCCGGACTTGAAGGAGTTTTGGGACACCCTGTATATGTTCCTTTCATTCGCTTCATTCTGAAGTTCATTCTGAATCTATTAAACAGGCAATAGCGAATAGCGTGTAAGAAAATAGTAGTTAATCAGCTATGACAATTAGTTAGTTAAATAGTGTAATATTCTAAATAGCTAAAATATTAATATTTTAAATAGCTACAATTAATTATATGGGTTTTACACTTCTATGGGTTTTTTCATGGATTCTTTTTATTTTTTTTACTTTCTACTTCTCATTTTTATTTGAAGTTTTAAGTGCTCTTTTCTTTTTTCATTCTTTCTAATCTTACTATTTATTTATTGGTGGGGATGTCAATAGTGCAACTAGCAGTTACATACTTCGTGGAGGGAATGGACAGTGCGTAAGGTGGTATGCTTCATAAAAACATTTGAAACATAAATATTTTCGGCAGTATGAACATTTTCTGAATGCGAATTAATTACATAGACACTTTACTATTCTGATATCATTCGGAAAGCAAACTTTGTTCACGTTGGAAAAAATAGATCTGTCAGATATCAACTTTGCTGCGGACTAAGAATACTGAAATCAGATAAAACCCGGAAAAGTTAAGATATGATTAAGAAATGAAGTATGTCAAGATATTTCCTGGACAGTATAGAATTCAATGTTAATGATCTTTATAAATAATTGAACGTGGGTCTGCTTATTTTTGCTCTGGATTCGCCAGAAAAAGTTTAATTAAAATCGATGACCACCACTGTGATCTCTCCTTGTCTGCCTTGACGTTATTATTACCTCTCTCTATGAAGGCTGTCTATAAATTCTCTAGTGTTATTTATACACAATCCGATAAAATCTCCTGTGGAAACTATTATTGCGACACGGAGCTTATTATAACTAAAAAACAAAGTTCGTAGGTTTTGTTGAATTATCCAAACTGTGTTAACAAGCGTTCAACGCACAATGTTTCCGAATCGCAAAATCGTGGCCGAAACCTCAAAACGCACTTCAGTGTGAATAAAAGAGATATTATATTAGAGTTGTTAGAACCGCTAATTACGAATCTGAATTTCAAATTCTTGAAAACAAAGTGACGAATCCAATATAGCAATATGGCAGTGTTTTTCGGGACGCCGATTACGAATCTGAAACGAAATGGCGAACCCACTATGGCGGATATGTATATTAATACAAAAGACAAAAATCGATAGGACATAAAATGTGTATTTCGATGAGAGCTACAACTTTTATTTGAAGTATTTTTCAAAATTACCATTATTTACGGAAATAAACGGAAAAAACTATGATTTTTATGGTTTTTTCATGGTTTCCGCTATGAAGAGAACATTTGCGCCAATTTTCACTATCATATTCGTAATTAGCACGTCAAAATATGTAAGAATCCTGATTATAAACAAAATCGGAGGTATGGGCTTTTCGGAAGTACACCCCATTTTTCTAATAAAAATGATACCAAAAAATGATATAATTCCGACGATATTTACTTGTGTTTTACTTGTGTGATGGTGAGGAGGTGTACAATGTACAACCCCTGGCAGAATGTTTCCGCTCGGAGGCATTGATACGGATTTTAGAGAAAACATTCACAATTTAGAAGTATAAAATATTACTTTATGGAGTTAAAACTGATGGGAAATGAAAAGGGGCTTATAGAAGAATGAAAAACAACAAAATAATATAAGCTTCCATTTATTATACCAACGAAACGAGAAAATAGACAAAATATTACATGGAAAAAAGTTTCCGATTAATACACCTGCTGGAAAAAAGTTCCGATTCGATTTACACTGCCCAACAACAAATTTTTTCAACAATTACTGTTCGATGATTCTTATAGAGTTTTTTGCGCTGATTCCGAATCTACCCTTAATTTCCCCCCTAGACGCACAGTTTCTGAGAAACTTGATTTTGAAAAAAATACATATTTCTCAACTTTAAACAAATATTGTGATGTTATTATAAAAGATATTGGATTGTTCATTGCAGCAGAAGATTCTGTAGACTTTCCCGATTACAGTGATATCCAATATTAATATATTATGAATGCTTAAACAATCACTAAAGAAGGAGAAACACCACTTTTGCACCAATTATTGAGGATATTCAGTTTATCTTAAAAAATAAGGGTCCAGCGTAAAATCTAATTATATCACGCGATAGAGCAGACTTTTATCTTGAGGAACCACCCTTTGCAACGACCAAGTTTGCAATGTCGTATCGCGTGATATAATTAGATTTTACGCTGGACCCTTATTTTTTAAGACAAATTGAAAAATATCCTCAACAGTTGGTGCAAAAGTGGTGTCTCTCCACCTTTAACGACTGTTTAAACATGTTTAAACATTCATAATATATTAATATTAGATATCACTGTATTCGGGAAAGTCTACACAATCTTCTGCTGCAAAGAACAATCCAATATCTTTTATAATAACATCACAATATTTGTTTAAAGTTGAAAAATATGTATTTTTTTTCAAATTCAAGTTTCTCAGAAACTGTGCGTCTAGGGGGAAAATTAAGGGTAGATTCGGAATTTTGCGCGTCTTTTTTTCAAAATCAAGTTTCTCAGAAACTGTGCGTCTAGGGGGAAAATTAAGGGTGGATTCGGAATCAGCGCGAAAAACTCTATAAGAATCATCGAACAGTAATTGTTGAACAAAGTTGTTGGACAGTGTAAATCGAATCGGAAACTTTTTTCCATGTAACATTTTGTTTATTTTCTCGTTTCTTTGGTATAATAAATGGAAGCTTATGTTATTTTGTTGTTTTTCATTCTTCACTAAGCCCTTTTCATTTCCCATCAGTTTTACCTCCATAAAGTAATGTTTTGTACTTCTAAATTGTGAATGTTTTCTCTAAAATCCGTATCAATGCCTCCGATCGGAAACATTCTGCCAGGGGTTGTATGAGTGCAGCAGGGGTGGTTAATTTGGTCTTTATTGACGGCATAATGGATCAGCATAAATATTTGAACGTTTTGAAAGAAAATTTAAAAAACAGTGCCGGAAAATTACATCCTGAAGAGTCGTTTATGTTCCAGCAGGAGGGGAGATTACGATTTCCGTGGCCCCTCGTTTTGAGGTTATATTTGTGTTGTTGGGGTTATTTTAAGAAAAAAATGTATATATAACATGGTGTCGAATCAGCCTGGTTTAGCCGGTAAAGTAGATTTCTTGTTTTTTATAAATCTGCAAATATTTCGGTAACTATGCGAAATATGAGAAAATATCAAGAGACCTTTTTTGTGGAAAATTAAATTTCCAACAATTCATGTTGTATGACATTTTTCTATTAGCTGCGCAGTTTTCGAGTATATTTATATTTCGGTGAATTTGCAGAACTGCCTCTTCCCCGAAATAATGGTCGGGGGAACGAAAAGGCTCCGTTCTGAAAAGATCATATTCTATGATAGGATGACATCTACAATAAGAAGATTATGTGAAGAGAGTGAGTTATGGTTAGATCCTGAGAGGGGGCAGAGAGGGCCGGCCCGTCCACGCATACGAAAATACAGGGGTAGCGTAGTAGTAATTTCAAAAAAATTATTTTATTTTTAGTTTAGTTTAGTTTAGTTTGGTTGAGTTTGGATTAGTTTGGTTTAGTGTGGTTTAGTTTGGGCTAGTTTGGTTTAGTTTGGTTTAGTTTTGTTTAGTTTAGAAAAATGTCAAAGGACATAAATTGTTGGAAATTTAATTTTCTACAAAAAAGGTCTCCCGATATTTTCCCATATTTCGCATAGTTTCCAAGATATTTGCAGGTTTATTAAAAAAAGGAAATCACTTTACCGGCCAAACGGAGCCCATTGGATACTTGTTATATACACATTTTTTTCTTAAAATGATCCCAGGAACACAAATATAACCTTCAAAGTAGGGGCCACGGCTATCGTAATCGTGCCCAGCAGGATAACGATCCTATGCAGTGAAGGAATGGGTATTATACATTGTCCCGAAACAGCTGCATACTGCATACACCTCCACAATCTCCCGACATTAATGTAATCAATTGTAATGCGACATTTGTGGGAAGAAATAAAAAGAGATTTGAAAAAATACACGATTAATTGATGGTCCCATTCACGTCTTTTTCAGATCTGCCACTAATGACAGATTCGGTATCAACGAAGTCAACGACGGCGGCAAAGCGATCGATACCGACGGATGCACCGATGCTGTACTATATCTTCGACGCGCACAGCACGCTAAATAAGCATCAACATCACCACGATCATCGGTGGGGTCCTCATTTCGAAGGGGAAGGAAAAAATATGACTGTTCAAGCTGGCGGCCGTGCCGTACTCGATTGCAGAATATCCTTACTGCAGGACAAAACCGTGAGTTTTCTTCTTCTCCCTTTTCCCTTTTCGCTTCTTTTTCTCCCCGTTTGCTCGCACTCACCTCCGAACAATTTTCTCCTCGTAGAAAATTAGAAAGACGATAATTCACGATTATTCCTGAACTGTACGACTTCGCTGCCGTAGGATAAGCCGCCACAATTTATTTTAATTAATTTCTTTGTGTTCGCTCGCCCCGTTTCTCGCTCGCGAACAGACTTTTAGGAAAAACGGCGCAGTCGTTATCACCAGAACCGTCACCTCCTTTCAAATTCATTTAATACCGGCTCTCTCGTTAATAATATAGTATATTTCGTGATTGAACTGAAGTTAAATTATAATCTTTGATCAGATATGCAAATACGCTGGCACTATTATTCCGTTTCCACTGAAGCGTTTCTACCGGGAATACAGCAAAAATGAATTCTTCTACGAAGATAAATTTACATCTATGAACGATAAGTTTACAAAATACAGTATTTACACGATTATAAGGTTAATGAAGTCAGAACATCTCTCTCTTTCTCTCTCTTGGTTCATACCAAAGGAAAAGGCTACTTGCACGGGGGAGAAAATATCAACAGTTCTGCAACACCTGCGTTCCCTGTAATCATTTAAATTTTAAATGAAACGGTTAATGTATACAGTCGCAGTTAAACGAGATAATTGGATGACCTGATTCAGATGGGGCACGCCGTGTTTGAAATTTGTACGAAGTCTTTCAGCAAACACGGGACGATAGTTACACCAATCGTTAGATCTCAATTCACTGGGATTTTATACGGAACAGTTATTTACTCGGACCACCTTAGAACGTCTAATCATTAACTAAACTCCAGAGGAACTCATTCGGCAGGAGTAGTTATATTCTGAAAACGTTGCACTTCGTTGAGCTCCAGTCGCGCTCGCCTCAGCGTAATATTAAGCTATTAATGTCGTTGCTGTTGCTATTACTGCTAACGACGGTGTCGACTAACCCGATTATCCATGCATGATTATCTTCGAAATGTATAACTTGCCTAAAGATCGTATTTATCGTTCTACATTATTTAAACACGGCAGAGGAAAATCTGGATGACATATTCGCCACATATTCGTGAACGCGTCATAACCTATCATCAGTGAGATTTCAGTGTTCCACCTTTAACCATAGGGGGGCCGTTTCATGTCAAATCAATCGTGTTTTGCACGAATTGCACCTGTAATTCATAATAACTGATTAAGGTTGAACATACGGGTAAGTTGCAGCTCACAGCAATATAAATCAACATAATATTTCAATATTATTATAGAATATAATATAGAATGAAAAAATTGTGATACTCTACAGAAAAAAGACATCACCTGCATTTGTTTTTTTATAGTTGAACATGTGAAAGTATATGTAGTTATTAGTTATTATACATATATGTATGTAGTTATTTTAAAAAAGACATCAATAACTTTGAAAACTACGAGAAAAAAATATTTATAAAAACTACCCTGTGCGATATATATACTGACCATTTAATAAAACTTAAATTACACATACAACATTTTTTACTCCTTCAAATTGAAGAAGATATTCTGGGGTTCACACTTAAGTGAGAACGTAGTCTCTGATTGGCGCATTTCTGAATTCTACTCTGTTATTGGTTTTCACACTGCAGAAGGAATCTTTTTGAGAGCAGAACAGTTGGTTAACTGGTGGAAACTTGGTTAAAGTCACACTTTCCATGACCATGCTGAGTTGGGCAGTTTACCAGTGCCACCCAAAGGTATCGTTCTGCTATTCAACTGTGGAGACCGAAACAAACGAATCTCGGTTGCACTTCCCAGTTCACATACTGGTTGCGAACCGACACGACGCGCAACGCGACGTTTCCAAACGCCATTATCGATAATCGAACGTGTCAAACAAATGTTCTAAAGACCCGAATTTGAAAAAATAAGCATGACGAGAAGAGCAAATGTTTTATTCATTATTTTCTCGAGTTCTCGTTAATATGCAAACGAAGCTATCGTTTCCAAACAAAACACGAAATACTATTTGCTTTGAATATTATCTATATCGTTTATTTGTCTGATTTTAAAGATTTTCTTGTATTACTAAAAACAACGGAGATATTTTCGATGCAAGTCTCAGGTACCTCACCCTGTACCAGGTATGTAAATATGAAACCGTAATTTGCCCATAAGTGGCTCTAGCGGTCAATGTAGTTTCCGTCACACCTTGTAATTGACGCCATTCTCTTGTGTTGACATCTGGTAAAGATTTTCAACTCACAACCATACAAATTTCATACAACAGCATAGTTTTTAATAACGTTGAACATGTCGAATTTTGTGCCTGGAAACTACGATATGCGGACAGCATTGATTTTCTGTTTCCATTTGAAGAAAACTGCTGCAGAATCGCATCGAATGCTTGTCGAAGCTTACGGTGAGCATGCTCTTGGTAAATCACAGTGCTTCATATGATTTTAAGTCAGATTATGTACAAGTTCTTTAATTCTAGTTCTATGTATGTACCACATATGTAAATATGAAGCCGGAATTTGCCCATAGGTGGCTCTAGCTGTCAATGTAGTTACCGTCAAATCGCGTCATTGACGCCATTTTCTTGTTTCACATATGGTAAAGATTTTCAACTCACAGCCATACAAGTTTCATACAACAGCATAGTTTTTAATAACGTTGAACATGTCGAATTTTGTGCCTGGAAACTACGATATGCGGACAGCATTGATTTTGTGTTTCCATTTGAAGAAAACTGCTGCAGAATCGCATCGAATTCTTGTCGAAGCTTACGGTGAGCGTGCTCTTGGTAAATCACAGTGCTTTGAGTGGATTAAAAAATTAAAAAATGGCGATTATGATGTGACAAACGAAGAACATGGAAGACCACCGAAAAAGTTTGAAGACAGCGATTTGCAAGCATTGTTGGATGAGGATGACGCTCAAACGCAACAACAACTCGCGGATCAATTAAATGTGACACGAGAAGCCGTCGTCTCCATACGTTTGAAAGCCATGGGAAAGATTCAGAAGATGGGAAAATGGGTTCCACATGAA
>KB639995.1:597461-615097 GCA_000346575.1 Lasioglossum albipes
TTTCGACATACATAGGTTAGTACTTTTTTATAACGAATGTCCAGCTGCATCGATTAATGTATTCAAAAATACCTCATTCCATTTAAAAAAATGAAGGTGACCTTCATATCACTAAAAAAAATGACATGAAAACAAAAATTTTGTTTGTATCGTACAAGCCCCATTTTACCATTCAACTTTGTCCTTCAGACATTTGACGTATCTTGAAAAACAACAAAGATATTCAAGGTGGTCAAGTTAGCTGGGATATTATTATTTCTGTCAATTCTCCATCCGCTCTCTGCTCTCTGCTCCCTCTCTGTCTCTCTCTCCCTCCTTATTACAATTTATGGATAGACCGTGTGGCGATTAACTTTAACAATTGATTAAATCAGTCTCCGATTTTCCGATGATTCCTTTTTTTAATCAACGATTGACGATTAAATCAATCGTTTGAATCAATCGCCGATTTTTCGACGATTTCATTTTTTAATCGTACACATTAATCAATCAATCATGATTACAATTTTAATCGATTAATGCCCAACTCTGTTTATTATTTATATTGGTACGTTACATATGTATTATTTACAATAGTACTAAAACATTTGTATTCGATGGCATTCTTAATATGATTCACTTTTAACAAATTTGAAACACAACAAGCATTTGTAATGATGTCTCTAATTCTTTTTATCTGCATCATTTTTTAGAAATAAAGGTGACCTTCAATTTTTCAAATGGAATGCTATGTATTTTTGTATATCACATGAAAGGGTGTGCTTCAACCGATTTCGACGAAACTTTCACAATGCATATACAGTAATCGCGCGTTAACTGTCCAACAGCCGGGGGCTGGAGCGAAAGGTATCGAGTAGTGGTATATTTTGTTACTGCGTTTACTACGCCAACCGCGCCGAGCGAGGCTTCAATAGAGAGCCGAACATAGAGAAGGACAGAATGAGATACGGATCGGGTGACCGAAGCGTGTCGCCGTCGCCGGCACAGTTTAAAGGCCCACATTGTTGCTGTTGTTCGTTGCCTCCGAAACTTTGACCGTCGATTAAACCACTAAATAAAGTTGAAATTATATCGTGTTTGGTGTCATTTTAATCAGCGAAATGCCAGAAATAAGTTAGTGAAAGTCCCATAAAGAAATAATGAAAATTAAGAAGTTTGAAAATCCGATTCACTTGAGTCAATGTGTGGTGTTCACACCGATATACCCGAGCCGAGATCAATCATCGCCGCCGTGCGTCTCGGCGCGGTGTTGGCCGGCAGTGGAATGGGTAGGCGCTCGACAAGTTTCGAACGACAGTTATCACGCGACTACTGTAATTGACATAGGTCTACAAAACGTATTTTTTAAATTTCAAATATAGGTCCACATAAAAAAGTTGTGAGATGCAATATGACTTATTTCAGGAGAACTGTGTCAAATTGACACGAGGGACGGATGAGGGTTAAAATAGTTGCGAGTGTAAAGGGTTAAAAGGTCTTGTCCGTGCTTGGATGGAAACGATGTTGAATTTGACTTTTCGTAAATCTGTCGCTTCTAGTGAAATTAATGACAAATTCTGCTAGAGTATTGTTGTATAAGAAAAAGGTGCTTATAATAAACGGTGTGACAAATATGTGTAAGACAAACGCTTTGAACAATCTATGCTTTGGAGTATCAGCTTGGTGGTGGAGATGGCAAAAGAAAAGTGGGAGAGGATTTGGGTGGGCGATGAAAAATGGTGTAGACGCAGACTAAAAAGCGTAGACTTTATGGCATCGGAAAATGCATGAAAATATTCAACGAGGCCGGTCATGTGGCAACTTAAGAACGTCCGACATTCAGGATAATCCGTGATCTTAAAACCACGATCTTGTGTGGAATTCTGAATTTACGAGACAATGTAATCGCTCGACAAGATTTCCAAAAATATGTTGCTTTTACGCAACATATATCAGTTGTAAATTACAAATTGTAAATTAAGACGTAAAGTTTTTATAAACCGATTTAATCACTGAAATAGTAAGATAAATTATAGGGCAAGGGATTAAAGAAAAAATCATTTCTATGTAATATGTTCAAATTTTCTGTATAACATGCTGATTTTGAAATGTACTAGAAACTGAGAGGTGTCTTACCTAGGGGTGTGCGAGAACCCGAAATATCGGGGACCCGATGGTCGGGACGAGTCTAGAGGAGGTCGAGTTCGGTTCGGGTTTCCCGAAAAGAATTCGTGATGAACAACATTGTTTCAATAAAAAGAATTTTGTATATTTGAATATTTATATTATATTAAAAATATATAATATATTTGTAAATATATAAAGAATAAATTATTTCGAGAATCCTGATAAATTCAAGAATCCCTATTTTTTCGGGAAACCCGATAAATTCGAGAATCTCGAAATTTTCGGGTACCCGTCCCGTTCCCGAAAAAATTTCGTGTTCCCGACCCGACTCGATATTTCGGGTTCTCGCACACCCCTGGTAACTACGTACACATCGGATTCGTTGCCTCTGGCGAACTTCGGAAGCTGTGAAACATTCGAATTGTTCGATTCGGATGCCAGGTTTCCGGGTTTCCGTAACTGGCGCCCATATCCGCGGCGACAATAAACTTATACCCGTGCGCATTCTATGTAGTAGCGCGAAGTACTTCAGGATGTGCGACGTGTAAGCTGTCTGGAACGGTGATTATTTATCCTGGAAGCGTTAAGGGCTGTTCAACCGCGGGGTTCAGCCACCGTCAACTTGTATCTGTCAGCGCCACGAAACAATTGTCAACGTAAACCGGACATTGCTCGTCCTGTTACATTTTATCCCTGTTTTGTTGCGTTATCTCTATTTTGTCCGATGACATACGATCTGGCAACTGTCTACGAGCTATTCTCTTCATTTACCATTCCCAACATTTCTGCTTCTGTTCCACCGATTTAAACAACCCTTGAGTCAGATCAGACGTTTGCTTAGGATCAGAGTTGGGCAAATTTTATTTTAAATAATAAATAATTAAATATTAAATAAACGTGTGATTTTAATTGCAAATAATAACGAAACTTTTTATTTAAATAAAAGTTATTTAAATAATTCCAAAAATGATCTATTTATTATTTCTTACATGCAAATAAAAGATTATTTAGTATTTGGATTGAGGTGGAAATCAATTAAATAGTTTTTTGTCTTCTCTTATCTTTTGTATTTTGTATATGTATACAATGAACACGGGGCGAAATTAATATCGTGATTACCCGCATGCCCGTATGTATAATATTTACGTAAATACAACTATTTATTGTACCAATGTGCTTTTCCAATAGATAATTCGCAGTTCATGTTTGAGTTTAAGATTTTGGCGTATTGGTCATAGTTGCCAAAGAAAATACCCGCTCGACTGGAGCCGATGATGGTATATACATATAGGCGTGTTATATTTTAAAGTCATTTTAGCGTTTATTTACTAGTGACAAAAGGACTCCAGGACGTGTCCTGCGAGTTACAAAATATACAGAAATACACTTGTCATACATTCGTTTCTCATAATCAAATCATATCAATTTCTTAAAATTCTGCGGGGCGCTCAAGGTGCCACATTTTCTCGAAAATCGTACTTCACTGAGGCCAAAATCGCCGCGCATGCGCGACAAAAGTTGCACCCGTTGGCATCACTGTGTCGGAGTCAGTGTCGCCAGATGAGCTCCAAACGGAGCTCACACATTCCCCTCTTTTTCCCCTTCCACTATCCCATTCCAGCACCATGCGCACACTCCAACATCCCCCACTAAGACCGTAGACCACGGTGCCAGTGTCGCCAGATTGAGAAAATCGAGGGGAATACAGGTACCCCCTCTCTGATGACTAAACCAGTCTACGGCACGGGCATCGTGATCTGCGTCTTAGTGGGGGACGTTGGAGTGTGCACATAGTACTGGAATGGGATAGTGGAAGGGGAAAAGGAGGAGAGTAAGAGGCGCCCGTCTCGGCGCCTCTCTGGCGAGTGTCGCACGTGTCTGCAGTGTGCACGGTGCCCGTGCCGTAGAGTGGACTGGTCATCAGAGAGGGGGTACTTGTATTTCCCTCGATTTTCTAGACCTGGCGACACTGGTCGGAGTTGAAGTTGTCGGAGGTAAATAATAATCGGCCGATTCGGAGCTGATCCGTGCGCGTTTTTTCTCTGCTATAGCAACCTTTTCAGGTATACCGCCAGTGGTCGGGCCCGTCCGGAAGGGCGGATTAATGCATAAAAATACAATTTAATTTATTATTTGTTAACTCAAATAATAATTGCAAATTGTATTTGCAAATAACAATTAACTTTATTATTTTAAATAAATTCATTTAGACTTGCTCAAATAATAAATAATTATTTTTGCGTTTTATTTGAATATCCAAATAACAAATAACTGGTTATTTACATTGTTATTTAAATAATTATTTATTTAAATAAATTTATTTATTGCCCAACACTGCTTAGGGTAATTGTACCGATTCATGCGGTATCATGCTTTGATTGTACTTTATTTTGATATTGCTCCTAATTTTTCATGAAATAATAACATCTGTAAGCAATTATAGAGGAATGATGTGTTCTGAGTACAAAAAGAATTGGTGGAAAATATTAAGAAATAAAATCGATAACATTTTGGACGTATTACTGCGGGCGAAGAAGCGCCATGTACTAATTAATGCGTACGGATTTATTTAAATAAATTCTGAGTACAGATGAATTATATCTGAATTGACATATGAATAAAACGTTTATGAATTTTAATACCGTAGTATATGATGCCGCATAAATAACTAAATATTGTACATTCTTTTAACAAATATTTGAGTATTATTTATTATCTTTTGGTTTGATGCTGTTTTAAATTACGAGCACTGTGAAGTTCACAACATTTTACAATTGGAATTTACAAAATATAAATGGTGGTGCAACGGGTTAATAAGTAATTTTAAAACTGTCCGATTATTCGAACCACCTGAGTCCCAATTAGTTCGAATAAAATTGATGCCCTGCTGTAATTACGTGATGATACAACTCTATATATAATAGTATTTATTTCTCAGATTTTTTGTACATTCAATTCTTTACGGTCCAACGTGGAAAGTAAAGAAAGTAATCGATCAGAATCAGTTACCATCACGTACATCATTGATAACCGTCCATACACATCGACCCTTATTGGCCAGATAATAGTAGGTTAGATATCTATGTTGAAGATATACGATATCGTGTACACTTAATGGGAATACCGGGAACACTATCCAATTCCAGTTACGTGGATAAACTGCGGATTTCAGAGTTCCGCTTATCCCATGCCGATCGAAGTGGTCGGGCCCGTCCGGAAGGGCGGATTAATGCATAAAAATACAATTTAATTTATTATTTGTTAACTCAAATAATAATTGCAAATTGTATTTGCAAATAACAATTAACTTTATTATTTTAAATAAATTCATTTAGACTTGCTCAAATAATAAATAATTATTTTTGCGTTTTATTTGAATATCCAAATAACAAATAACTGGTTATTTACATTGTTATTTAAATAATTATTTATTTAAATAAATTTATTTATTGCCCAACACTGCTTAGGGTAATTGTACCGATTCATGCGGTATCATGCTTTGATTGTACTTTATTTTGATATTGCTCCTAATTTTTCATGAAATAATAACATCTGTAAGCAATTATAGAGGAATGATGTGTTCTGAGTACAAAAAGAATTGGTGGAAAATATTAAGAAATAAAATCGATAACATTTTGGACGTATTACTGCGGGCGAAGAAGCGCCATGTACTAATTAATGCGTACGGATTTATTTAAATAAATTCTGAGTACAGATGAATTATATCTGAATTGACATATGAATAAAACGTTTATGAATTTTAATACCGTAGTATATGATGCCGCATAAATAACTAAATATTGTACATTCTTTTAACAAATATTTGAGTATTATTTATTATCTTTTGGTTTGATGCTGTTTTAAATTACGAGCACTGTGAAGTTCACAACATTTTACAATTGGAATTTACAAAATATAAATGGTGGTGCAACGGGTTAATAAGTAATTTTAAAACTGTCCGATTATTCGAACCACCTGAGTCCCAATTAGTTCGAATAAAATTGATGCCCTGCTGTAATTACGTGATGATACAACTCTATATATAATAGTATTTATTTCTCAGATTTTTTGTACATTCAATTCTTTACGGTCCAACGTGGAAAGTAAAGAAAGTAATCGATCAGAATCAGTTACCATCACGTACATCATTGATAACCGTCCATACACATCGACCCTTATTGGCCAGATAATAGTAGGTTAGATATCTATGTTGAAGATATACGATATCGTGTACACTTAATGGGAATACCGGGAACACTATCCAATTCCAGTTACGTGGATAAACTGCGGATTTCAGAGTTCCGCTTATCCCATGCCGATCGATCACTTAATTCACCGTCAATTCACCTATAACGGGCAAACATTCATGTATGCGCTGTGCATGTCTTATTATCATTGCATGCAAAACCCCTCAAAAACTGGAAATAGTACCTACAACATGCTTTAATGTTTTACAGACCATCAACATTAATACCTACATACTAGATCTTTCCCAAAGTAATTCTGTAAAGTAAGCAATTGATTTCTTACTTGTATTTGACCAACCCATTTTTCTTATTAATGCATGAAATGCGGAATCCACTAATTACATTTTTTGTTAATTTCCTTTAATTTAATCGAACATATCATAAATTCTTGTTGCACATGGGTTTTCGCACAAATAACTTTTCCATATAACTTTTCCCAAGTTAATAAACGTCTTCCAACAATAGTTCAAGTAATAAAACTCAACTTGTGTAAACAGATTACATAAATGTTGTCATTCTGATCCCCTCCGTATCGGAAAAACATACCGGGACATCGTTATTCCTTTCGTGTTTTTCTTACTTGTACACGTAAAACGCGATGGCATCGTTTAGCGAGGGAATTTCGAAAAACTCTGGCTATACTCAATTTTCAAAACTTATATAAAGAATATTTCAGAACAACAGAACTAAAATAGCACACCATTATTACGTCAGTATTGTTCAAAACGTTCTGAAACGTATATCTAATGAAAAATACAAATTACAGAGAGAGAGAGAGAAAGATAAGGATATTTGAAGCTAAACGGTAGATACTATTATAAAGCTAGGAATCCATCGGAAAGCTAGACTAACAATAAGCTATCCTATGCTATGTTAACATAGTTTGTGTTATTCTATGTATGCTATGCTAGAAAGTACAGGATGTATCTACCGAAGCTGCGCTGTGTTATACTAGACGTATGAAAATTACGTCAACTATCCATTACCGCGTCAGTTAGAAAAACGATGTCGGAAGAAAACGTGGAGCTACAGTGACTCCCATTAATATTCGGACGCTTTAAAAAAAGAACGATTACCTTTTTAATATTGGACCAGAGTTGGGCAAAAATTTAATCAACGATTGACGAATAAATTTCTACTTCAATCCTTGATCGCAATTAACAATTAATCTCCTAGTTTAGTCGTTAATTGCGGTTAACGATGAAATACTTATTATTATTCGATTGACGATTACAATTGAAAGGAATGCTGTCGTTAATCGCAATTAACGACTAAAGTAGAAATTTAACCGTTATTCCAAATTAACGATTAATAAGTATTTAATCGTTAACCGCAATTAAATACTTATTAATCGTTAACCGCAATTAAATACTTATTAATCGTTAATTGGGAATAACGACTAAATTTCTACTTTAGTCGTTAATTGCGATTAACGATAGCATTCCTTTCAATTGTAATCGTCAATCGAATAATTGATTATGTAATACTGAAAAAAATGTAAACTGAGTTTAGGTGGATTGCCATTTGCGCTATGGTATAATACAAACTCTGTTTACGTGCTTTCATGTTTTTTTCGATGATTTCTTTTTTCACGATTGACGATTAACTTCATCATTCGGTTGAATCAGTCTCCGATTTTTCGATGATTTCTTTTTTTAATCAACGATTGACGAGTAACTTCATCAATCGATTGAATCAATCGTCGATTTTTCAATGATTACCTCCTTTAATCGTACACATTAATCAATCTCGATTAAAATTTTAATTAATTAATGCTCAACTCTGTATTGGACTATACGATTTGAACTATCTTGAGAAGTTAAAGGAATTAGTTTACTACATGTTGTGAAAAGAAATTTTTTCGAAAATTGCAATTGGTCGGACTTGTATAGAAAATAATAGGTGTTTCGGTTACAATCTCGATTTTGCTAAGAGATGACGTTACTAATACATTTGTTCGTATAGACTAATGACGTCTATGACCTTCCGGAGGGTAAACATACGCCATCAAAAGCCAGTTCGTTCTTACTTCACCTAATTATCACTGTGCGAAAAACACAGTTTTTCATAGCTTTAAACATGTCGAATTTTGTACCAGAAAAAGACGCTTTGCGGGGAAGTTTAATAACCTTCTTTCATTTGAAGAAAACGGCAGCTGAAAGTTATCGATTGTTGGTTGAAGCTTATGGTGAACATGACCTGACCCAAAAAACTTGTGAACGATGGTTTAAACGCTTTAAAAGTGATGATTTTGATATAAACGATAAGGAGCGTCCAGGACTGCGGAAAAAGTTTGATTTTGAATATTTGCAAGCATTATTGGATGAAGACTCAACTCAAACGTTGAAATAATTGGCAGAAGCATTACTGGCGATCGATACCGACAACACCGATAAAATTGAATCGAGCATTGAAAGAAAAATGACCAGAATACGCCCAAAAACACGACAAAGTCATTTTTCAAAATGACAATGCTCGGCCTCATGTTGCAAAATGTGTAAAAAACTATTTGGAAAACGTTAAATGGGACGTCCTACCCCGCCCGCCGTACTCACCGGACTTAGCTCCTTCGGACTACCACTTATTTCGATCGATGCAGCACGGACTTTTAGAGCAACACTTACAGATTGCACTTAAAAAAGATTTTATATTGGTATTACAGTAATCGCGCGTTAACTGTCGAACAGCCGGGGGCTGGAGCGACAGGTATCGAGTAGTGGTATATTTTTGACTGCGTTTACTACGCCTACCGCGTCGAGCGAGACTTCAATAGAGAGCCGAACATAGAGAAGGACAGAATGAGATACGGATCGGGTGACCGAAGCGTGTCGCCGTCGCCGGCACAGTTTAAAGGCCCACATTGTTGCTGTTGTTCGTTGCCTCCGAAACTTTGACCGTCGATTAAACCACTAAATAAAGTTGAAATTATATCGTGTTTGGTGTCATTTTAATCAGCGAAATGCCAGAAATAAGTTAGTGAAAGTCCCACAAAAAAATAATGAAAATTAAGAAGTTTGAAAATTCGATTCACTCGAGTCAATGTGTGGTGTTCACACCGATATACCCGAGCCGAGATCAATCATCGCCGCCGTGTGCGGCGCGGCGGTGTTGGCCGGCAGTGGAATGGGTAGGCGCTCGACAAGTTTCGAACGACAGTTATCACGCGACTATTGTATCTACATTGTGAGGACGAAGACGCACGGGCCTTTGAACTGTGCCGACGACTGCGACTCTCCGCATCGCATTAGTAGTGGTTCACACACAGTGAAGGGGATATTTTTTTGCGTTTATCGTGTACGGCCTTTTTGCGTTTATAGAGGATTTACTGTAAAACTTTTGAGGGCGATCTATCATTATCTAGCGCTTTGGACTACTGAAAAACCCCATACTTGCATTATCAAGAAATGAGGTGGCGCATCCCGCACCCTTGCAATCCTGGAAAAGAGTCTACCCCCTTAAAATGAAAGTAGCCATGCAAATAATATAAATTTTGTTTCGTTTCTACGACATGTTTGGGGATAAAGACTGGAGAAATCACTGTAACTGTGAAGAAAATCGTATGCCAGATAGGGAATGCAATACCGGACCAAAACTACAATACCGGTATTCGGTATTTTTTTAAACGTTCTACCGGTATACCGGTATTAATACCGGTATTACGAATTTTCATGAACGTACAAAAACACAGTTGTTTAATAGAAAAAAACATTAACTCATTTATTGACTTCATATTTTTGAAATGTGATTGTAAAAAACATAATACATCTATTGAACTGTCATTAAGCCGTGAACGTATTTTAATGCACAAATTACCTGCAGTTGAAAATGCTCTTTCCGCATCCACGCTGGTTGGTGGTACTGTTAATAATGAGCGATATACTTTCTCTAAATATTTGCCTCGATGTCCTTCATCTTCTAACAACTCGGTCTCTCGTCTGACGGTTTTGGATAAATCTATTCTTTGTATTATTTTTGTATTAATGTTCGTGGCAATTTTTTTATTTATAGCTAATTGTAATTTCTTCTCGAGAGACAATTCTTTTTCGATATTAACATCAACATCATCTTCAACGAATTCTTCTGGATAGGTTTGTGTTTGGTTTTCATAAATGTTCATAAATGTTCCACAAAAGTGGAAATTGACGACGAACTTAATTAAATTTGACCTTGTTAGCTTCTTTTCTTCGTTTCCGTTTTCTTTTTCAAAGTCGTTATAATTATGTAAATACCTTAAAATATTTTCTAGTTCACGCTATGCCCTTCCTGTACACGAATTTTCAATGCACTGTATAATTCCTCGGACAGTGGCGTGTCCTGATCTTTAAGTGATTGCAACATAAAATTTATTGCTGCATTCGCTGTTAATAAGTTGGAATCCTTCCGACATAATGCTTCCACAGCCAGCTTATTGTAAGCAGAGCTGATACAGTTTTTGATATTAAATCGAATTCACTATCGGAAAAATTAATTTGTAAATTTAAGTCAATTAATGCTTCTTGATCTGGATTTTTTAATTTCAAACATCGTTCCACCATTAATAACAAACTGTTCCAGCGTGTTTTAGAATCTAATATTTTAGCAAAAGTTCTTTTTTTATTTCAGTAAGAATATACTTTTGTAAAACGGTATTTTTTAGTAGGGGAACGTTTAAATATTTTAACAACTTTTCGAATTTTCTTAATTATAGGAAGCAATCCTTGGTAAGTTAATACTTCGTCCTCTTTCGGACGAGATCCGCCTATATAGGCAGAAAAATGTCTCAAACTTTGTCGTTTATCTCCACAATGTTGCAAAAAATACAGCGGCATCGGCACCACATCGAAAAGAGCGCAGTGGCTTCAGCAGTCACCGCGGCAATCTGCTTTGATCGGCAAACACACACACACATCGTCAGCGGCGAACGTATTTCAAATAAGGGTAGATGCCTCAAAAAAATATTTATTATTTATAGCTAATACCGAAAATACCGATATTTTACCTTAGCAAATACCGGTTTCACGAAATTGCAAACTAGCACGAAATACCGGTATTCGGATACAATCATCAATAATATTGTTGTTCGCAATAAACAAAGCCTTTTTATAGAAATAGCAGGAGGTCAGGAAATGAAATAACGATTTGCGAATACTATTATAATTTGAACAGACATGCAGCTTAAGTGTTCATTCATTGGACAGAACACGCGAATAGTTTTACGGTGAAACTAATTTCAAGTTGCTTGACAAATGAGAGTAATATAATCCATTTGTTGACAGGTGTCCTGGGTACGTAGACAGGATAATGGAGAGAAGGTAAACCTGCTGACGGTGGGACCAAACACCTATATAGGAGATCCAAGGTATACAGTGAAGTTCCAGTATCCAGATAACTGGCGCCTAGAAATTAAACCAGTGAACAGTAGCGACGAAGGCCAGTACGAGTGCCAAGTCAGCACCCATCCGCCTAAACATATTCATGTGAATCTCCACATCAACGGTGAGCACAGTATCTCGGTTACAACTTACTTTTATGTGGGTGTCCATATCCGTAAAAGTTAATCCTTTGGGACCGGAAGTTAAAGCATTCTCGTGGAGAGTGATTTAGTCCTGATGTCGGACACTGAGAGTATCTCGATAGGGAAATCAACTGTTTGTAATATACAACATCAATTGGCGACTTTATTGACGTTTACCCAAGACCAACCTACGCAACTGTCTAAACATTTGCGTGATTATTTTTTATTTTATTAATGCCCTTCTATGGTCATCCTGTTATAAATGACGAACCCTCGAAACAAGCAATACAACTACGCGATCATTTACAATATTAATAACATTCGACAATGTGTCCCAAATATATCGAATAAAATAGATATTGAAGAATCATTTTATTAATCTGAAATGTTGGATTTTGATTATACAAAGCGTAATCGTAGTTGATCTTTATATGTTCACATATAAATGTTGCAAACTGAAGTCGAATGGTAACAACGGACATAGAATTTGACGGAAGTAGTTGATTAAACCTTAGTACTAAACCTCATTTCTTTTTTTTATTAATGCAATTTGAATCTCAAGGAAGAGATTACTTTGCAGAACTGTATAGACGTTTCAATACATTATGATACTTTATAAATGCAATAGATATTATAAACAATCGTATGGCTACTACACAAGCGGTTTAAAGATGCACCCTTTTCTTAAATCTTTAAAGATTCACAGTCATTCAGAAACGAGTAGGTCAGTTTACATACAGTGAGCCACGAAAGTATTCGAACGGGCTTCAATACAGAATACCTTTTTTATTATTGTACCAAACGACCTGATTTTTTGTAATCAATTAGAAGCATTGGTTTGTGAAATGATATGCAAACAAGATTTTCCAAAAATTATAATTTACACGGTTACATGCAAAAATAAAAAAGGCATTTTTTAAAACTTTTTTATTTGGGCCCTTGATGAAAGTTTAAGATGCTGAAAATTTCATCGAAATCGGTTGACGCAGGAGAAAACAAATAGCAGCGCAGTCTAATAATCGCAATTCGCAAAGAAAAATATTTCCCCTAAACGAATTGTTTTTACGCGTTATTTTCTCCAAGAAAGAACTATGCGAAAGCGCAACGGAACGTTAACTTCCCTAAGTAACATCTAATGTTTTCATTAAAGCGTAAAGGTTTCTCAAGGTAGAGAAATAATGTCGTTAACTTCAAATTTAATGTTTGCCCGGCAAGTAGATATTGTTTGAGCTACAGTTTAAATTTATTGCCTATTTACCTGTCTCGTTCAAAAATTTATTAAAACTACTTTTGAAGATTCTGCTGCTCATCCGCAGAAAGTTTGTCCCCACTTATATGCATTCGACGAATACCTTGATGTGTTCTAAACTTTGCTAACGAATCGTGAGACCCACTTTAAAATTAAGATTTCTTTTTCATTTTTCGTGGAACTTTCAAGCTTCCATGTATAATGTATACCACTCATCTTGACCTAAGCGTTCCATTACCTTCGCATTGAAAAAACAAATAGCACATCAGAATATTATAGTGTTATACATATAAGTGATTACTTACATAAATACCTAACAGAAATAATCAGATAAATTATTGATGAAGTAATCAAAGAGTGAAATATTTAAGTATTTATTTTTATTTGTAGCTTTAAGCATTTTTGCAAAGTGGTAGGATTGTATTCGCAGCGAATTAATGCCATAAAACTAAAGGAACGATTTATTAATGAAAAGTAAACATTCTATTTCCACTAGAAATTCTGTAACGCTCGAATTACACACATTCCATTTGCCAATCAATGACTGGAAACTTCGATACTTTGACGATTGTGCTTGTGGTTTCAAACCTGCCTATCTAACAACGCGACGAACTGCGCGAGCATGGGCAGCGTGGGAAACAGTGCCCTTTCGTTAACTTCGGTTGCTACAACACAAATGCAGAGGCGGATCTAACGGTACGCGGACTAAGCGGTCGCGGACTGAGCTCTTAAAATATCTTAACTTAAAGATTTTGGAAATGACCGAAAATGTTCAAAAAACCCTCCATAAAATAATCGAAAAAATCTAATATAAACAGTAAATACATATTGTGCGATTATTTTTGTCACAATATTTATGTTCTTGTGAACAAAACGTAATGCCTCGTATAGACCTGAACATTTCGACGAACCGCGCACAACGGCGAACGAGACAGATTTGTGCAATTTCAAATAAGATATGTTTCATCCTGTAGTAACACAGTGGAAAGATTCGTAGAATTCATTCCCATAGAAAAACACACGTCTTCAGATTTAGAAGAAGAAGTTCTACAAACTTTAATAAAATTAGGAGTGGATATTAAAAACTGTCGCGGATTTTTATTTCATAATGCTTCTAATATGTCAGGGAAGTACTCAGGTTTACAAGCACGTCTTAAAGAACATAGCCCAAGTGCGGTTTTTATTCCGTGTGCTAATCATTCCTTAAATTTAGTTGGAAATTTCGCTATTCGTTATCTAATGCGTCAGGAGAAAGATCGTTTTCTGTTTGAAAGCGTGTAAAAAATTATTTAAGGAGCGCCATGGGAGAAGAAAGGCTAAATAATATGGCCATTCTGTATATGGAGCAGAAAATTTTAAGCCGAATTGATACTGCCAAAATAATTCATGAATTTGCAAGAAACAAAGCAAGACGGAAATTCATATAAAATAAAAAATGTGTAAAATGTATGTATGTTTTTTAATAAATTTATTTAATGTCTTATGGTATGGAATTCCTGATTACTTTTCTTTTTTGTTTATAACTTAATGAGAGTTTTCTTGAAACTTTTTGTTGGGGCGGGGGGGTACCCGAAATTTTGACCGCTTAGGGCCCCCACTTGTCTTGGTCCGCCACTGCGCAAATGGTGCATATGTAAATGCTTTTCCAACACGATATTCCTGTGTTAGGTTCGTTGTACACACATTTTTTAACTTCGTGTTGACTTATCGATAAAGTTCTGTGAATAAACTGAATATAAACATTACTGTACGACTTCGATTAACCGGCTTAATCGGCAGACAAACAGCCTGGTTAAATCGAGGACCGATGGATAATCGAGACCCGAGGTGAAATACTTAAAATGCATATTTCATACCAACATAACCTTTGTACATACATATTATTAGAACATGTACATATTTCCTTTTATAATACAATTATAGCAAAATTTTCATTGCATTTTGCATTTACAAGTACTTTATTACGCAAGCTTCTCACAATCACTGCAGTGAAGTCCCAATCTAAGCTCGACAGAGATGACCGTTCCAAGTCAGTTTGCCTACCTCTAGAGCCGCAAACCCCTCGGGGGGGATTTCTTTGCATCTATCGATCATGGTCCTACTTTTTTTCGAGCTTCAAAGACCGAGCCGAACGTAGAGAAGGACAGCGCGTGTAAAGAGACACCACGGCAACCGTCGATGCGACGGCACCTGTCCGCGTCTCTTTCTTTCTGATGCGCTGTCCTTCCTTGCGTTCGAAACTGTCATCGTCAATTAAACCACTAAATTCAGTTCAAATTATATCGTGTTTGGTATCATTTTGCATTAGAAAAATGCCAGGAATATGTTGGTGAAAGTCCCATGAAAAAATAATGGAAAATAAAAACGATAGAATTTTGGTATAACGTTATGATGACTCACGGGCGTTTGAACTGTGCCGACGACTGCGACTCTCCGCGTCGCGTTAGTAGTGGTTCACACCGATATACCGAGCCGAGATCAGTGTATTGAGTTGGAGGGGATATTTTATTGGCGTCTATCGTGCACGCCCTGTTTGCGACTATAGAGAATTTACTGTATATGTATATATGACGTATATCGGCGTGAACCACTACTAATAAAATTACAAAACTTCTTTATCTTTCATTATTCTTTTAAAAGTGGTTAACAGTGGTTTAATTGGCGGTAAGCAGTAACACTTTAGGACATAGAAGAGAACAGTCAGTGAAAAAGAAAGAGAAACAGCGACCACGACGGTCGGCAAAAATTCAAAACTTATTGTATTGTTTAAAATACCAATGCGGTGCTAACTTTTTTATTTTCAATTTCCTTGTTATACAACATTTCTCAAGATATTTGACACATTCCTCTTATTAAAATGAGTCGTTTAAAAACCTCCAACGGGCTGTAGCTCCGTTAATTTGCAAAATTCTAGTCCAATTTTTAGAGAACATATTTTCGAGGGGTTACCCTTAATTCACTGACAGTTATTTCAACGACAGTTGTTTTCATTGATACCGAGTTTCACAGACAATAGTTTCAACAACAATTCATAATTGTGATGTAGACTATTATTTTCATTCAGCTAGTGATAATGTATTTATATACGTGTGGTTATCGATACACAACAATAATGTATCGTTCGTGACATCTATATTTATTTCCTGGCATAGAAACCCACCAGTAGTTGCTAAGTATTTACTACTGGTATATCACTAGCATTACTATTTTTCTTATTAAAAAAAAAAATATAAGTTCCACATATAAATTACAACAGGGTTTGAGAGATGTATTTAATATAATTAGTAAACAAAATTGTTTAAAATAAGTAGCAGTACAGGAACTGTCCTTTGAAGTAAATTTCAAATAAAACGCTTAAAATAGTAGGCAATTGTTGGCAACAAAATTGAAAAGTAATTCAGAGTGCAGAGGGTTCATACCCTAAGGTACTTTTATTTGACGCCCCTTAATTTTTTATAAAAATTACTATGCTTAACTGTCTTTATCACGTGAGCTGTGTGAATTTTTTCCTTCCTCGGTATTTTTCGCTTCACGTGTGCATACTTCCAACCACTCTTTTCTCCTGTCGACTTCGTTAACAATGTTTGCGAGGCTGCTTACAGACCCATTAATATGACATGATTTATATTCGTTCGCATATTAACAACAGTTGCCGTTGGCGATACTCCTCCAGGTATTCGAGGTACGAGGAAATTACTCGGTCAAGTCTTTGTTCCCTTTTTGCTACATAGTACGCGCGCGCACTTCTCGATAAAATACGTGACGCGAGTCCAGGGTAAAAACGGGGTGAAATGTTTCCTTAAATGATAGCATGATGCAGGGCAAATTGAGGAGGAACAAACGGTCGTTCCATAACAGAATTACCTAGGATTTAGGGGAGAAGAATGGAAACGTTCAGACTGAACGAAGCGAGTTCCAAGAAATTTAAGTATTCGCCAGAGACCACTCTAGGGAGTCTCTAGATTTTAACGGTAAATACGCTTTCAAAATGTGAATGCGCGAAATGTTATTTATATAGCGCATTTAATGCGAGGATTGATTCAACATTTATAATTGTTTACATTGCGTATGCACGTGAAATTAGATTAATTTGGCAAACAGGTAATTTGTGTTAGAAGTGATTACTAGACTGCGGATCTTTAGGCATTTATGAAGAAATTGATTGGGTGAAATATAAAACAGTAATAGATTAGAAAAATTTCAGAACACTGTAACGTTGTTTTTAACGTAACAAAGTCATCATGGGATGAAATCAATCTTTATTTTCTTCCTGCTTCCCACAATCAATGCAGAATATTTTTATTTTGCATAAAGATCCGCAGTCTAGTTATTACACTTCGCGTTAAGACCATCAGATTTTAATCCCTTGCCCTACAACAGGCCAGGGCATTTTTGTCTCAATTGAGACAAGACCGTCCCCACCGTAGCGCCCAGTGTCCCCCACCAGCATCCGCCGTTACTATGAAGGAAGGACCCTCCTCGAAGCCGCGAGGAGCGCCACTGAAAGGAAGCTTGGTGGGGGAAGCAGGCGTTCCACGGG
>KB639995.1:615362-628395 GCA_000346575.1 Lasioglossum albipes
GTACCATCGGCTCCTTACGTTGCTTCTACTGCGCACGCGCTACACACAAGCGTACCTCTAGTCTGTCCGTGTGAGCTGCCAATTCGCTTGGTACGCTTGTGTGTAGCGCGTGCGCAGTAGAAGCAACGTAAGGAGCCGATGGTACATCAGAGTGGGGGGCCGAGTCGGCTGAGCGAACGGAGGGGAAAAATACCACGTCCCACGATTCTGGCATCACTGGTTTGAGGCAGTGTCGCCAGATCGAGAACATCGAGGGGAATACAGGTACCCCCCCTCTGATGACTAAACCAGTCTACGGCACGGGCATCGTGCTCTACGTCTTAGTGGGGGACGTTGGAGTGTGCGCATGGTGCTGGAATGGGATAGCGGAAGGGGAAAAGGAGGAGAGTAAGAGGCCTGCCCTACAATATCATGTTATTAATTTCCTTTGAACAGAGATGAAATTCTATTTTGGTTTTGCTAATGTATAGTTATTGAACAACATGTAGGTCATACATTAGATATGAATTTTCTCCTTTTTTAGCAAATTACGAATTACAAATAAAGTTCTAATCACTGAAACCGTAAAATAAATCGTAGGGTAAAGGGTTAATTATTTTTTGATTTGCCAACACATTGTACGTCATTGCATTTCAAATGACTTAGGCTGCAGAAATACATTCTAGACAACTGCAAACTTTTTGAGACGGGTTGCAGCGTAGATAAAAACGAAAAATGAATATGAAATGTAAAAATTAATTACAGTGTTGTCGCTCGTTTAACGGCTGAAAGTTGATTATAATTTGAAAAAAAAATTTAGATAATTATTGCATTTGTCTATAATAACATTTGGTTGATCTGTAATAATTATACAGCGGATTTGATGCATGCATGATAAAAATGAGTAGGTGTAATTGAAAACAGTGAAAAAATTTGAAAAATTTAAAAATATTGTTACATTATTTTCAACCTAATAAGCACATTAAGAGAGACAATAAATTTCTATTTCACTCCAGTTTCTTGTAATTCAAGTAGAAAATTTTTATTTTGCGTAAAGATCTGCTGTCTGGTAATAATAAAATATAAACTTGCACAAATGTATGTTACTTTGAATAGAAAAAATGAAATATTTCTTATACAGTTATTTACACAATTGCTTGTTAAAATCCCGTAGCCGGAACAATGGGAATGAGTCGTAACTGCTTCGAGAAGATTAGTATTCTCGGGATAAGGTGTTATTACTGTAATATAGAAGCAAATCGGGCATGATATCATGGAACATTTACCGTTCCATTTGAACTCGCATGCCGTTCCTCAAAATAGTACATACAGGTAGCACTCTCCATGCAAAGCGTCCTGGTGATCGCGATACAACCCAAAATCTGATGACAACTCGTAGAAATACAATATAATCTGAAGATGTAAAAATATTTTTAAATTTCACATTATATAGACATATTTATTTATTTATTTATTATTGCTTTAAACCGATTGCTTTATTTAGCAAGTACAGTATCGTTACGTATTTATTCTATTCTAGTGCAAATTCAAATTCATTAATTATCTGTATTCAAATTTATAGTACACGTAAACAAAATATTTACAACAGTGAATTAACATGTCTTTGTAAAGAATTCATTAACCCTGTAATTGAAAACATTTTCTTCCAAAAAGTAATTATGTACCTATTTAAATTATTTTAAATTCAACACCTAGAAATTTTTCCAAAATTTTTAATTGGAACTTTGATTTTGAAATACATAGAATAGACATTGTTATAGATTAGCGTTTACTTACTTATGTAACGTCTTAGTACGACCGCAATGGTATTTTAGAGTTATTTAAATTGAAATATCTCCTGAACTACTAACTTTTCGACATACATAGGTTAGTACTTTTTTATGACGAATGTCCAGCTGCATCGATTGATGTATTAAAAAATACCTCATTCCATTTAAAAAAATGTAGGTGACCTTCATATCTCCAAAAGAAATTGCAGAACAGCAAATATTTTGTTGGTATCGTATGAGCCCCATTTTGCCATTCAACTATGTCCTTCATACATTTGACGTATCTCTAAAAACAACAACGATATTCAAGGTGGTCAAGTTAGCTGGGACACCCTGTATAAAATATCTTGTATTCGAATTTTAAACCTCTTCCCATAGTCCAATCTTGCTGAAATTTTGTATACACACTTGCTTCCGATGGCAATAAAAGTAGAAAACAAAATGTATAAAACCAACTTTTTATAATCCAAGCTTATATTAAAATGCACTAAAAAAGAGAAAATAATTTGTTTCCTGGTTCTCCATAAAATACCGAATCCAGTTAAATGATTAATAATATTTTTCCCCAAAATTTTAAGCAATTTGTTCAAAATTTCTTCGATTATAAAATTAGTGTCGGAACACCTAGCAAAATTTAGTATAAATTTGAATAAAATCATGACATTAGTGACTATAAAAATAAAAGCGTGAAGCGTTCAAGAACATTACGTCAATATAGTTTAGCGCTCCACGCTTTTATTTTTATAGTCACTAATAATTTATATTCAATTTGTCCATCTATTCCGACACTAATTTTATAACAGAAGAAATTTTGAACTAATTGCTTAAAATTTTGAGGGAAAATATTATTGATCATTTAACTGGATTCAGTATTTTATGGAGAACCAGGAAAAATATTATTTTCTCCTTTTTAGTGCATTTTAATATAAGCGTGGTTTTTAATAATTTTTTTTATACATTTTTTTAAAAAGAGAAGTTACATGGATACCTTCATTGGCTTTTATAGGTTGAGAATAAAATTTTCAAGCTATTTTTAAAAATGGATATCGCGTGGATAAAGCGGTTGACTTTTATACGTTGTACATCTTTCAAATTATTTTTGAATAATCTATATACGATTGTGTCAAACAGTGACCCGAATTAATATTCGGACGCTCTAGAAAAGACGATAATTTTTTAATATCGTATTATACGATCTGAACTTTATTGGGAATAGAGCAATTAATTTACTACAGGATGTGAAAGGAAATTTTTTCAAAAATTGCAATTGATCGTAATTGTAGAAAAAATACTAAAAGTTGCATTTTACAACTTTTTTATGCGTGCCTGTATTGAAAATTTAAAAAATACGTTTTGTAGATCTGTGTCAATTATACAAATTCTGAAAATTTCATAAAAATACAACCCTATTTTCTTTTTGTACGACTTCTCGTATTAAAGGGGTGAAATCAGCCCTTGAAAAAGATGTGAATATTTTCTTTTTCGTGAAATATTTAATGAACAACAAATACTATTAAAAAAAGTTGAAACAAAAGTTGCATGGTATTATTGTGTCCACCAAACTGTGTCAAAAATTGTTTTTGAGGCATTCTTTTCTCTTATTTCTGACCTAGGGGGCCCCCAAAAAATTACCCAAATAAAAAAATGTAATACGTACTAAAATATTAGCCCACCTCAATCATTTAATTTAAAAATATTAAGTCGATATCTTCATTAGATTCCGAGAAAACAGCTTGTAACACTTTGTCTGTATAACAGTAGTTTGCAATAACAGGGAATTCTACGAAGTAATACCAAAGGCGCATTAAATATGTGAATTTGAGACAGCTCTGACATTAATAAAATATTAATTGACGCTATAGCAACGCGACGGAAACACAGCTAAACTCGATGTCTTGAAAGGAAAATAAGGTACATCTATTCCTCCTTTAATCAAGCATGCAAACCCCTTGCCTCGATGCAAATTGAAGGAAACGTGAGAACCAGCGTTTGTTCTGAGAGCTCAGATCTTATCCCGATGACACTAAAGGAATCGTTTAAATCGGACAACGAAGAGAATAGGATAAAGAGTAAAGGCGCACCCAGTACGGGATCAGGGCTGGAAACAAAGAGAAACGGGAAAGAAGCACTCAGGTATTCAGCGTGAGCTGGAGGAAATTGGCTACGTTCCTAGTACCTTCGTGAACTACGATGACACGAGGAGTTCGCATCGGGAATCTGTCGAGGGATAGGACCGAAATGAAGTTACTAGGACAGAATCCAGACAGAGTGGAGAAGAGTTGATTTCGGTTAATACGACATTATTTCGCCGTGAACTATCGATCAATTTTCAAGATTATACATAGACAGCGGATCTTTATGCAAATATAAATTTTCTACCTGATTAGCAACAAATTGGAGTGAAATTGAAATTTCTTTTCTTTCTTAGCATGTTTAACAGGTTGAAGATAATTTAACAGTATTTCTAAATTCTTCCAAGGTTTTCACTGTTTTCAATTACACCTACTCATTTTTGTCATGCATGCATCAAATCCGCTGTCTAATTAATACAAATCAAGTTGGATGTGGGTCTAAAGAATGATTTGTCGTTTTTTAGTTAAAACCTAGGTTCTCACAAGTAACAATATCCAACTGATACTCACTGATTTGAATAACATTTGCGTACTTATTAAAAACAGAAGAATATTAAATACGTGTTTTTGTGTTTCGGCTAAAAACGCTTCTTAGGGGTAGAAAGCACCCCTCAACCTCTGGAGATGGAAACGTTTGTGGCTAATTATATTTCTTAAAGGCTACGGTTTCTGAAAAAAGTGCTAGATCCAGAGTTGTACAGTTCAGAGTGATGCACTTGATGGCGTCCTTGAAATCGACCTTAGGGTCGATTTTCAAGGTCAATTAAATTTGGAAATACAGTGAAAGCTCCTTCGTTGTCCAAAGGCCGGTGGTTTGAGCGGACAACGACCGTGCCCGGACACTATTTTTGATTTATGACTGCGTCTTTAGTGAAACGGCTAGTTAAATGACAAAAAAGCATTCGCAGTCAAAAGCAGTCAACTGTCTGGCTTTAAAAAACTCCTTATTTCCTTGCCATATTCCTTTCCTATTGTTCTCCGTTCTGCGCGGGTCTAGACAGTCCTGGGACACATCTGGCGACCAGATCCACGCAGGCCTAATCCTCTCGTTGACAGGCAGTGGAGTGGGTAGGCACTGGACAACAATCGTGCCCACGATTCAGGACAACGAAGGAGCGATTACTGTAATAAGCCAGACTTGCCGGATTCAGCAGTTGCCGGACCATGAGCGTATCCTGTATCTATAACACTGTCCAACACCTTTGTTCCCAATATACTGTTGGGTCCTTCTTATAGAGTTTTTTGCGCTGATTCCGAATCTGTCTTTAATTTGTCTCCTATACGCACAGTTTTTGAGGAACACGGCTTTGAAAAGAAAACATATTTTTCAACTTTAAACACAAATATGGTGATGTTATTATAAAAGATATTGAATTGTTCTTTACAGCAAAAGATTCTGTAGACTTTCCCGAATCCAGTGATACGTAATATTAATGCATTATGAATGTTTAAACATGTTTAAACAATCGTTAAAGGTGGAGAGACACCACTTTTGCACCAATTTTTGAGGATATTTTTCAGTTTATCTTAAAAAATAAGGGTCCAGCAAAAAATCGAACTATACCACGGGATAAAGCAGACTTTTATCTTGAGAAACCACTCTATTAAGCTTGGAACGTCGACGTTTTTTTCGAACCAGAAAGCAAAATATCTTCGCCCGACATGAGTTGTCGCTAGTGTTTAATAAGTACGTTTCATTCAAATCAGTGAGTATCAGTTGGGTAGTGTTACTCGTCAGTCGTCCACGCGGTGACGCAAACACCCTTACGATATTTCAAATATTTATCACTAGACTGCGGATGTTTATGAATTTTCCAATTTTTGTCGGCAAATTTGAAGAAAGTGGAATAAAATAAAATCATATTTTTAATGGGAACAGCCTTTGTGGATCCGAAACAAATGAAAATTGTCTAGACTTCTCCGAACATTTTCATATGCCATAAATGCATAAAGATCCGCGGTCTGTTTATCACAATTATAATCGAAGTTACGATCGATATGATTTCAATGAAGCAATGTTTTCCCGCTCATAACTATGAGCAACAGGAAAAATTTTACAAAGAACGTATTTCACGGTTTCTTCTTTCTACAACGAAAGCTGAACAGTCACTGAACCATGTCAAAAGGGAGCACTCGTCGCGAATGGTCAGTGATTTCGACGTACATCAAAGCGAACAGCGAAGAGCACTCGTCGTCGAACCAACCTTTTCATCGTTAATGTTTTCACAGAATACGCGGATAAGAGGACAAAATCGGTTTTCTAATATTGATAAAAGCGATGTCACGCATAGACAGTTCCTAAATCACAATTGTTGGATTAACTTAGCATGGCGGACAAAAGAAGGTTTCAAATTCCAATCTCCGTATATGAGTATTAGGCCGTCCACACACGGGTCGATCGGCGATTCCAGTCGCATGCGACTGTCCCCTCCACTTCACTTCCGATGCAAATGAGTGGAGAGCCGCACACGGGTCGATTCGTGGTCGACTGAAATCGCCTCGATTCAAATCGCGTGCAATCGGAAGCGAAGTTGGAAAAAAAATTAAACCGACTTCGAAAAAACGCACTAAAAAGTATGAAATAACTTCCATTTAATTTATGTGAATACACACGTACTTAAATATAATGCAATCTTTTCGGAGGCGGCGCAAAATTGAAAATTTTCCTCAAATTCCTTAAATTCTTCTACATGCTTTCACATATTAATGTATTTTCTCTTCCCACCTACTAATTTCCAAGTATTCTATATCATATTCTAATGAAATCATAATCAGCAACATCTGTCATTTGGAAAATTTTCAATTTTGCGCCGCCTCCGAAAAGATTGTATTGTATTTAAGTTCGTGTGTATTCACATAATTATTTATCCTTATAATTATTTCATACTTTTTAGTGCGTCGATTTGGTCGACGCGATTCCATAAACAATCGACCCGTGTGCAGATGGCAATCGCGCCCGCCGCATGAATCGTACATGACGATCAAGACGTACGAACTTCACGACGCGATTACAATCGACCCGTGTGTGGACGGCCTTAGAATAGCTTCAGTTCTAACTGGTTTTTCAAACGTTGATAACATGCATCTGATCTGGGGCATCCTCGCCACTAGGGATTGCAATACCGGACCAAAAATACAATGCCGGTATTTTTTTAAACGTTCTACCGGTATACCGATATTCCGATCGTTTGGTCCGATTTTAAAATAGTTATACTGTTTTAAAGGGCGTACCAATGCTTACAGGACTGACTGTATTATGTTACAAATTCTCTGCTTTAATTTATTTTAATATATAAGAAATAGATATCAATACCAACAATAACTAAAACAACGACTGAATAATTTTGGATAATAATAACAATGAATACACTCTGGGACGAAAAGATCGCACACTCTGAAATTAATGGGATTTCTGTTTATTAAACTGTACAAATTCAATTTTTTTTTATACACATATTACATTATATTATAAGATACTAGATACACTATTTTTATTTAAAAAAGTAGAATTATTGACGCGAAATGTAGAGGGACAAAATGATAGCACACTTAGCGAAAAACTTGAAATATGACACAATTAATCGTTAAATGATTTTTTTTGTGAGGGACACTCAAAGATGATGTACATATAGTATCGTGATCAACCGATTACATCGGAGAACATGCAAGAAAGAATAATTAGATCTTGTAGATCAATTTCAACAGAAACAATTGAAAGTGGAAGTGATTGCCTTGCAAAACGTTTAAATGTTTGTATTATTCGAACAAATTATTGTATAATTTCGAACATTTAATTAAATTCAAATAAAATGATTGCACATTTTGAAATTATCATTGCTTTATCATAAATTTTCTAGGTCAAGGTCTTTTAAAGGTCATAGTGTATCGTATCATTGAACTCTTCTTGACATGAGATAATGATCATAAATATCATCGATGACCTTCAAAAGGCCTTGAAAACGGCAACAATCAGAACATTTTTTTATATCACCATGTTTGCCTCCTTTAACAGTATGTACAGGGTGTATAAAAAGTAATGGTCATCCGTCCTAGGGGTGAATCTACACCTCTGGATCGGTGGACATTTGTTAGAGAAATTTGCCGCAAAATTGTTTATAACAAAGAAAATTGTTGTTAAAGTTTTTTTTAACATGAACACCTTTAACTCATCAAGGAGAGCGAAAGTTTGAAAGGAGCCATATGTCGCAAAAAAATAGTTATTGAGATATAAGCTGTTAAAGTTTTTCAAAATTTGATTGTGTGGAATTATACGGCACGCACACGATCATGTTCTGTCTCATCGACACGGACGTGTGGACTGTAGTAGTAGGCTTTTGTCTATACGTATAATTCCACACAATCAAATATTGAAAAACTTTAACAGCTTATATCTCAATAACTATTTGTTTGCGACATATGGCTCCTTTCAAACTTTTCCTCTTCTCGATGAGTAGAAGGCTTTGATGTAAAAAAAAACTTTAACAACAATTTTCTTTGTTATAAACAATTTTGTGGCAAGTTTCTCCTACAAATGTCCACCGAACCAGAGGTGTAGATTCACCCCTAGGACGGATGACCATTACTTTTTATACACCCTGTACAACTTTTCTCTCTAACATTTTCTTCTACCTTCTGTGTCCGGCATTAGATGCCATCCGGCGTTAAGGGAACTCCCCTATAATATTATGTGGTAGAAAACAAACAACTAACTGCAAATTGAATACATTATGTTGAATGAATTTATAACAGTAATTAAAAATTGCTTTGTAACAAATTCTTCAAACTTCTTAACCCTCAACCCTTAACTTCTTAACGCTTAACCCTAAGATGTACATGTTAACTCATCAATTTGAATAAAAAAACATCGAAAGATAACTGTTTGCCTTGTTATTTTATTGATTTTTTTGTCACTGTGTCGATTTGACACCGAGAGACAGATTCAGTTCCTGAAATAAAGAACGAATCAGGGTTAATCGCTTATTTTTTAATAATTCTCTGTCCATTCACACTTTAATTGCGAAGTAGTAATACAGCAAAACGAAAAGAGACGAAGATAGAGCGTGCAGAAACGAGAAACAGTCTCGAAGCATTCTGTTGGTGATCGGATAAATTGGGTTCGTTCGGCGAGTTTTTGTGGCGGGGAACGCTTAGGAGGATAATTGGAAGCGAAGTGGCATACCTAGTTCGAATAGATGAAATGGATGGAGAAGAACTTCATTTTGCTGCCTTGGGAGAGGCACTAGAACCGAGATACGTTCATCGGCACAAAAGGTGAGAAGGAGGGAGTAGACGGGACAGAGAAGAGTAAGAAGAAGCAAAAGTGGTACTTACAGAGATAAACTGGAAAATGGACAGCGGACTCGGAAAATGTAAGACTACGAAAGCAACTTCGTAAATGAAAAACGAAGAGGATGAAATTAAAATCTTCTGGGCTATAAAGATGAAAAAAGATTTATGGATGGACACACAGGCATGCCTTTGGCTTGTTGATGGAATCTTTGATAATAATAAGGGTACAAAGTATGAAACAGCGGAAGAGTTGGTTAGCCGTTGCCGGCGAGTTAATGGAAAAAGTTTTACTGACAGTAGAAAACAATTTCTGGGACGAATGAGATCACGTTTTACTTTAATGTGCCGTTCGTGACATTCGCGCAGCTTTAGTAAAAACTCGTCCCTTTGACTTAACAAGATGTACCGCCTAATATAATAACCGTAAATTGGTACTGTTTGTTCCTACTGCGCTGGCACTATCTGTCCACTTAGATGGGGAATAACGTTAGTCTACACCGGCATTTCTAACTTTTCACTTTAATCCTTCAGCATCACTGATCCTGATTTAGTTTCAAAGTTCAGAGAATTATACACAACAGATCAACTACACATTTATACATCCACATGTATGGTACATGCATAAGTGGCTCGTCTATAATATAATAAAGCTGCAGATACGAAAGTACTGGCTAATTCTAGAGATCTACTGCTTCCATGAATTGTGTTTGCAAGTGCGTCGATACACATAATACTTTATTGAAATGTACAGGGTGTCTCGGCATCCATTTAGTACAAACGATGAGGAGGAGATTTTACGTAAAAAGTAAAATTTTTTGTTGTTTGAGGATTTATTTTCAAGGATATTGGCTCTGGATACTCGCACATTTAATTGCATTATTGTACGAATCTGGATACAGACTTCTGTTTATGTTTCCACTTCTGTACAAACATGCTGGCACGATGTCGTGGATCTTTACAAGTCGATAATAATATATCCATCCTCCTAGATTCTTGTAATGTTTCTCCTTTTTTAAGTTGCACCTTACTCAGTTTCATCATAAATGCATCAAATTTGCGGTCTAATTGTTAAGTTTCAGTTTTGATTATCAGTTATCATTACACAGCGGATGTTCATGCTTTCATGACAAAAAACATTAGACGAATTTAAAAAGATTATTACATTACTTTCAACCTATTAAACATATTAATCCCTTACCGTATTTAAACGAATCACACTCGTCATGAAGATTTTGGACGAAGTCTAACAAATATGAATGTTACGCCTTTCTTTTTAAATGAAATAAAATTTGATTCGCTTGTAACCAATATTTAAGCATTATAATAAATGTAGTCATACAAAAAATATACATTTTCTTTTCTCTTTTACGACATTTTTGGGGATGAACACGTTTTAATCACTATAACTCTAAAGAAAATATACAGCAAGGGGTTACGAAAGAAAATAAGTTTCTATTTCATTCCAGATTGTTGCGATCCAGTAAGAAAGTTTTCATTTTGCATGAAGATCCACTGTCTAGTTATCATTAGTTGATCTTAAGGAGGTAGACTCATTTTTCCAGGATTGCAAGGGTGCGGGATGCGCGCTCTCATTTCTCGATAATACAAGATGGGGTTTTTCAGTAGTCAGCGAACTAAATTATTACAAAATATATATATGTATTTATTACGATAATTATCAGTATATAGGAATAATTTTTTCATGAATTTTAGTGGATATTTGGTCCTCGAAATTCAGGACAAAGAAAAATTGCATTGGTCCTTCAGATTGAGGTACTTACAAAAATAATTTGATCCAATTACGTCATGAAATAGAAGAGTTCGTAAAACCAAGTCAAATTTTTATCAATATTATTTGTACACGTTTATGATAAAAAGAATCATATTCTGATCTAATTGAAAAAAAAAACTGTTGACTGATGCATTAATTTCTTATAGAACCGTTTACCTGCGGGTACGTATCCATAGTAATACTAGTCCTACATCTCTATCATTTTCAGTCTCACTAAATTGTTCTCTCCGACGCTTTGAATTGTAAATTCCACAAAATGTTGACGGTAAACTTATTTTGAAAATAATGGGGTAGAAAGTAAAATTTTTCATAGAGGATAGTGTCTAAATACTGTCACGTCGTCTAGGTTTTCCACGTCGCCAGGATGGCGAAACTCTAGCGACACCGGGTATATACGGGCCAGGAGGCCGGGCCGCGTTCGGCCTCACGAAACGTGGTCCACCCGGGACAAAAGTTGGTCGCCGGCTCGTCGCTTCTCGAAATCTTCGCCAAGGTGTTCGGGCGCCAGGCACGGAAGGTGCCACGCTAAGCTGTCGTAACGACGAGCACTTCGAGAAACGTTTGTAAGAGCCGGTGGCAACCGATAACCAAACGTAATACATATTTCGCGAACGGGCACAGGGCAGTGATGGGATTGTTGGCGCTTTTTGCGCGCATGGGCAAGTTTCGTCAGGAACGTATCTACCTCCGTAGTGTATGGGGAACTGTGGCGGCCTTGGCGCTGCCGTACGGCAGGGTCCAAAAATTAGCGGGGCGCCCAAGGTACCCGATCTTCGTACTTGACTGAGGCCGTCTGAGGCTAGAATCGTCGCGCATGCACGCGAAAAGCGCCAACAATCCCATCACTGGCACAGGGGACTACGCGGAGCGGACACGAGGCGTTCCCCGCGGCGGGAAGATTTCTCACTCAATGAAGGTCCTCAGAATTTCGGCTAACAAGAATTTATTGCTCGAATTTGGATACAATCTGGCTGCCGGCAGCAACCGGCAGCATTTCGAGGTTAGCCGGCGCGTGACAGGTGGTCCACGACGGATGATAGTTGCACGCGCTCTTTCTCTTTCGAACTCTATTCGAACTTCGCGTCGAATCCGGCAGCAACGCGGTGACGGCGCGGCGTTGGCGCACACGACACTCGCGTTCTACGCCCGAATTCCGATGGAAAACGCGTAACAATTGGACTTCTCGTCGGCAGAACGATCACCGAAAATACGACGCGAACACGTGGCGGCGTCCCACCGTGGGACGAGACGAGGCTGGCGTGAAAGAAACGGCGGCGCGCGGATCCTCACAAAAGAAAATAGTGCCTTGCACTCGCTAATATTTTCCCCGCGCGTTCGCCGCTCGACGGCTACTTGCCACTCGCGAATTTACGCTGCTCCCGGCAGCACCGAAGCCACGTCGATTTTTCGTCGACGCGATCGCGAACCCGATACGCTTCCCGAGCCAACGCGAAAGATAACGCCAACTTTTGGCGAGGGATCACTCGTATTTACGACGGAGAATCCGACAAAGGCTTACCCAAGGTGTTGTTGCACAGGCCGTGGACAACGGATCGCTTTTGTCCTTCGGTTCCGGCAGCTAACGTCGCAAAATTACTCTGATTGATAAGCGAAATCTAAACGAGCTAAACTCGACTTGAGCCAACGAAGAAGTGATCTGCTACGCAATGACTCGGGAACGCGGAAGTGAAGCGTCCCCCCTTCCGCTCGCTTCTCCCCGCGTAACGCTTAGACCTATCGCGCGCGGATTTTCGGCAGGGGCCTAGCCCTGTGCGACGGTCCCTGGTCTCCGGCGATTGGCGGCTTCTCCGGCAGCGACGCCCGTCGATTGGCCGCTTTCCGCTGAGGTGATCGCTGTAAGCCAATCCGGCAACTGGCCAGGTTTCTCTCCGGGCGAGGCGACGGCAAGACGGCTGAGATTTCTGTCTTGGCCGCTGAGTTCTTGTCGGCGCCTCCAGGTTGTCCATCCTGAGCCGTGTCCATCCCTCCGCTATCCTGAGGCAGGAATTTCGCCGGAGCCGTCCTCGTTACTTGTCGGTCGGCGGGGGGGA
>KB639995.1:650234-663816 GCA_000346575.1 Lasioglossum albipes
ACAAAAATATATTACTATAAATATATATGTATATGTATTGTAATATATAAAAAAGTGTCTTATGCATGAGAAGTGAGCATCCTAGTACGTACGAAACTCCCGAGCACGGCTATAAGACTTAAAAAATACACGTATTGGGACGTCTGAAAATTCAAGTCCCACGGAAGTACCTGCGACCAAAAAAAATGGACGTCCCTGTGACAACCGAAATTTAGGTCCCACGGACATCCTTAGGACGTTAAAAACGGATGTCCATCGAATGTCCGAAATTTAAGTCCATCGGACATCCTAGGGACATACGCAACGGACGACGGACGTATGGACGTAAACTGGACATAAACGGACGTCCAATGGATGTACGGTGCTGGCTGGGCTTGCACTCTCCTCGTCAGTATTCGAAAGTATGACATCTATGTATGCGTCCACACAGAAAAAAGATATTTGCATGAGAAAGTGATACCGTTTAATTTTTGTCTGAAACATTTTTTAGTATCAAGTTTTGGAAATATTCTACTGGATCGAGTTAAATGGGACACCCTGTATAGTATATTGATGAAAATTGAGACAGTTGTCATACTTTTAAGTTACCAGAATTTCGAATCTGAGTTCGTAGCAAAGTTCAAATCAGAAATGTCGGTAAAAAATGACTTAGAATTCATTATTATAAATGATAATGGACGCCAATTTTTTGGAAAATTTTCCAACAGTTTGAACATGTTAACGAATAGTTACGTCGAGGCGTGAATCAGATTCTCACGAAACTTGGCGAAGACTACATATGTATGTATGGTAGGTAGTTATAAATTAATTTCACTAGAATCTGTTGCAGCTACGAGCAGCTCACAGATATACCCGCAACTGAACGTACCGTAGCGTAGTAAGGAAAAACAATGGCTGAGTAGTTGGCCCATTGTTGCATTGCTTCCCAAAACTATGCATGTTGAATTTAAATCCGTTGCCAGCGAACGTACCAGCCTGCCTGGTCAGTCATAAAACAGGGAACATTCTCATGAACACTATAAATTACAACCGCGAAGCGTGAAACTTTTCAATGTTCTTGGTTAGCTAATGATAGAACTAATCGCTCGATGTTACTACCATTGCATAATGCATATGCTAGAGTTTGTGGTTCAGGATATTCAGCCGGGATCAGAATCAGTTTTACTTTAAATAATCACAGACTTGTTAAATAATTTTGCACAGTTTTATTATGCGTACACACGTGTCGTGATTCAAGACGGAGAAGAAATAGTGAAAAAGTAATAGAGTGTTCAAAGGAATGGAAAGAGGGCGCGCAGACTGTTTAGTGGACGCGGTGAATTTAAAATATAGAATTTATTTCTAATAGCATGTAGAGTGTAGAGGGTATTTCACCTAACATGACCACCTTAAATATCTTTGTTGTTTTTAAAGATACGTCAAATGTCTGAAGGACAAAGTTGAATGGCAAAATGAGGCTCGTACGATACCAAAAAAATTTTTGTTTTTATGTAATTTTTTTAGAGTCACCTCCATTTTTTTTAATGGAATGTCCTATTTTTTATACCATAGATCGATAGACTATCAAATTCTGAGTATAAAAGTGTGGACCTTCATATGTCCTAAACCTAATAGTTAACGAGATATTATCCAAAGAAGAAAGAAAACTGTGTAGATAATATCTCGTTATTTATTAGATTTAGAACATATGGAGGTCAATACATTTTTACTCAGAATTCGATAGTCTATCGATTCATGATACAGAAAGTAGGTGATACCATTTAAAAAAACCAAGGTGACCGTGAAATCTCCTCTATGCCTCCACCCACGCAGTAAATGTTTACATCACAATATGCCCCCCTCTATACCGTGTAAGTTTTGCATACAGGGTGGGACAATAACTATGCCCACCTTGAATATATCCGTTATTTGTAATAATATGGCAAAATGTTATGAACAAAATTTGCACGGTACAGAGGGGGCCATATTGTGACACAAACATTTTCTGCGCGGGTGGAGGCATAGAGGACATTTCAAGGTCACCTTGAGTTTTTTAAAATAGAATGTCTTTTTTTATACCATAGATCGAAAGAGTATCAAATTCTGAGTATAAAAGCGTTGACCTCCTTGAAAGTGTTGAATTTTTCAAAAAATAAACATTCTTCGCTACGAATAATAATAATGACGAAAATCAAGGTGGTAATATCTACCCTGTATATGTATATGGAATATTGAATTGGTTTTCCTGTTTAATTGATTACACATGTAGATAGTTAATTCAACTTAATAAAACTACGTATTCACCATAATAATTTTAAAATTCACATAAAAATATTTTAAATGTTTCACATCAAACGTAGACTATACTCGCCACGAAAATATGGTAACTTTTTAGTTAATCGTGAATATACTCATCATGAAAATATGGCAATTTTATAACTAATGACGAATATACTCGTCACGAAATTATGGCAATTTTTTAGATAATTTCGAATATACTCGTCTTGCGAAATATGGCAATTTGGGCCAAGCGGTGGAAACATTATACAATACAGCAGAACTCCATTTCTATGAACCTGTCGGGACACAAGTTGGTGCACATAATCGGGAGATGCACATAATAGGAGTCCACCTGTTTCCAACTGCTGACTATGGTTTTTGGTTCATTTCATAGAAATTCAGTTAACCAGACATTGCTGAAATTTCGTTCATATAAATGGAGTTCATATATGGTATATTTTGATGATCTGTCAGTCAGTCAGTCAGTGACAAATTTAATGGATTTTTGAGGTCCTATATCTCGGAACCTACCAATATTGGAAGATTAATGTTTTGTCAATACCATATTGAGACATGATGGCATTTAACAAGTGTACGAAATTACATCTCTCCATCTATCTCCAGTGCCGAGTTATAAGCATGGACCTAAAGGACTGAGCGTAAAGTAGGGTTTTAGGCGAGAGGGGGGTCCAAGCGAGCGGGGAGGGATGGTTGACTGCGGCCATCTTGGTCCGATAAATATGTGGTGCGCTCTATAGGCGACTTTAAATACTCTGTACTACATTTATAACATGGAACAGAGCCTTTCACAATACACACTGGCATTTTTACAAATTAATGTGTATCAACGCGCAGAAAACACAAAGCCACGACGATTCACCAACTTTACCGCACGTGTACCGGGCACAAAATGGTTCTGGCGTACCGCGATCGCGTGTATTGATACAGACCACGTGCTACAGACGCTGCACTAGTATTTAAAGTCGCCTATAGAGCGCACCACATATTTATCGGACCAAGATGGCCGACAAGTTGATACCCCTTCCGTCTTTTCTTACGCCCCCGCAGGTTTATGCTCAGTCCTTTAGGTCCATGGTCTGGTGTTACGGCCGGTATGTGCTACCGGAGGCAACGGGTCCGAAGCGTCGTTGGTGTCAGTGTGCCGAACGCATAAGCTTGTTTAACAGTGCCGAGTTATAAGCATGGACCTAAAGGACTGAGCGTAAAGTAGGGTTTTAGGCGAGAGGGGGGTCCAAGCGAGCGGGGAGGGATGGTTGACTGCGGCCATCTTGGTCCGATAAATATGTGGTGCGCTCTATAGGCGACTTTAAATACTCTGTACTACATTTATAACATGGAACAGAGCCTTTCACAATACACACTGGCATTTTTACAAATTAATGTGTATCAACGCGCAGAAAACACAAAGCCACGACGATTCACCAACTTTACCGCACGTGTACCGGGCACAAAATGGTTCTGGCGTACCGCGATGTATTGTACAGACCACGTGCTACAGACGCTTCACTAGTATTTAAAGTCGCCTATAGAGCGCACCACATATTTATCGGACCAAGATGGCCGACAAGTTGATACCCCTTCCGTCTTTTCTTACGCCCCGCAGGCTTATGCTCAGTCCTTTAGGTCCATGGTTATAAGCCTCTAAAAAACGGCTAAGTTGTTTCGTGTAAAAGGAGGTAGTGCGAGAACATGGTTGGTGCACTACCGTGCACCTAGATAGGGTGCGTCGAAATTTCTGATACGGACTGTATTGGAATATAAACCACTTTCATAGTCAAGATCACTGACACGCAAACCATTCGTAACAACTAGCCGAAAACGGTATTTTACTTCTAATTTTATCCTCTACCATATACATCATCCTTAAGTAGACAGTTTGTAAGTTCACTTATGAGATAGGTACTTGCAAAGACGGGAAAAAATTTATAAGAAAAAGAGACCAGGATGGACGTCGCAGGAAGAACGTCACATATCAAAGTCTTTCTCTCCCTTGAGATACAGTGACCCCCACAAATATTCGGACACTCTTAAAAAGGCGATAACTTCTTTAATATTGTACTATACGATTTGAACTTTTTTGGGAAGCTAGAGCAATTAGTTTACTACAGGATGTGAAAAGACATTTTTTTTCCAAAAATTGCAATTGATCGGAATTGTAGAAAAAATACTAAAAGTTGCATTTTACAACTTTTTTATGCGAGCATATATTGAAAATTTAAAAAATACGTTTTGTAGATCTTTTTGTGAATTAAACATATTTTGAAAATTTCGTCAAAATCGGTCGAAGTTGCAATGAGCTACAATCGTTCAAAGATGGTCAAAATTGCAGATTTCCAGGATTTTCGGCCTACAACTGCAGATTCTTACATCTTTCAATGCCTGTCACTTTTTTCCGCATCAACCGATTTCGATGAAACTTTCACAGTGCATATAATTGACACAGATCTACAAAACGTATTTTTTATATTATCAATATAGGCCCACATTTAGAAGTTGTAAAACGCAACTTGTAGTTCCTTGTATACAATTCCGACCAATTGCAATTTTCAAAAAAATTTCTTTTCGCATCCTGTAGTAAACTAATTGCTCTAGCTCCCCCAAAATTGTAAAAAAGTTATCGGCTTTTTAAGAGTATCCGAATATTTGTGGGAGTCACTGTATGTCTTCTTTAATTTCACATTAACTAGAACTCCATTCTACTTCTTTTATTATTTCGGTACCCTCCATGTATGTATTGATTTTTCTACGGTTTACATTTCTTACTGGTAATGGTAATTCACTTCTGTTCGTATTTTCTACATAGGTATCTACTTCGTTCACTAGCTGTACGATATCCCAAGGTAGTTTTATCTAGATTATCCTCGGACATCTTTTGGCAAATCCCGCAAACGACCGGAGCTCATCGATATTTATTTGCGAAAGACCTTATCGACTTTGACCTGGTTCTGTTCTACTTATTTTCTTGAAATTGCTACTTACACGGTTGCTAGAAAATAATTTTAAACTAAGAGTAGATCTTTATGCAAAATTCAAATCGTCTGCATCGATTGCAAGAAATAGAAACTAACTTGAATGTTATTTCTTCCCTTAATGATTGTAGCAGAGGAGAAATCATACATTGACATCTTCAATTTTGAAAATTTGTCGACAATTTTGAATTTCATCTTCTCAATTTTGCTATAAATGCATAAAAATCCGCGGTTTAGTAATCACAAAGTAAACATTTAGTGATTATGTTAAATCATAATTAATGGGAACACGACGAAAAACTTTGAAGCAGAAATATTTACATTAATCTCTCACAAAATTGTTGTGAATATTTACACTGGCCAGACAAATTTCTTAAGGCGTTTTCTGTTTGTTTCTTCTGTAATTCATTCTACGTCTAATACAAAATCGGTTTAAACTTTGTTACTAAATATTGTTATTTTTAATACGTCTTTAAAAATATACCTCAGACGTCTGTGTATTTCGTTTTAAACACTAAAGTTGTAGCAAAGACAAATCAATTTTTATATTTTACAAAATTTTGTAAAGGAGAACGTCTTTTCCATCGCTGTAATAATCTTCTATAGTTTTTGACTTTGAAATCTCTATTATTAGTTTCACTTAACGATCTCGTGTGCCACAGAAATATGAAATGGTGTTTCTCTTTTATACTATTTTAATTATCTTTATTAGGTTGATTATCATAAAAACATACTTATTATATTAAAAATAAGAACATGGTAAAAACTGTCATCTGTAAATTAGAAGATCGATCTAGAGAATTCATTTCAACTTAAGAAAGAATAACGAAAAAGGTGTCCAAAATTATTCTGATTTAAAACTAAAATTCTATCCATGATATAATGCCTTTATTCTTTAGAATTTTCTTTTATCTAATACACAATTAACTAATTCAGAATTGAATACGATTTGTATGTATTTTAGATCTATAAAGGCTATTACCACTGAAAACAAGATCTCATTTGTTCCCGCTTTCTTGAAATTTGCCTGCAAAAATATAAAATTGTTAATATCATTATTAATATCGTTATTAAAGGACGTAAATATTATTGTACTTTTATTGATTAGAGATAAATAGAATATGAATAAATATCATTAACTTTCCAGCAATGTGTTACTTATAGTAAGTTACTTATTGAAATTAACAAAATTTCACCAACAATGAAACTTTTACACATAAAGCATCACTTTAGTGCTACAAATAAAAAATGCATACTACTATCCAACAGCTCCATTTGATGATTAACATTAAAGTTTTCATTTCAAGTATAGAAATAAAGTTCCGATAGGGTTCAGTACTTACGTTTCATTAAAATGTATATCTCTCAGATATTCTACATGTTCTCTACTCTTTACTGGCCGACATGCATTTCTTTAAGGCATCCACGCTTGAAGCACTGGAAAGGATTCAAAAAGTGCAAAGGGAAATTTTCAGTCGAACGCCGCGCCGCGCTGGTCGTGTATACCTACGTAGTCCTCTCAGAAAGGTAAATGTGCTACTACTTCTGCAACGAAATATATAAAACATAACATTTCGAGATCAACCAAATTTTTATCGAAAAAACCCGAAATATTATCGCTATTAGCTTCTAATTAAAAATGGATTCCAGTAACATTACTGATTTTATGCAAACGTGATAAAAACTAGTACGTACAATTTAAAGTGCCAGACATGTTAAAGATATTTAAGGACACCAGTGTATTAGTTTCAGCTTATTAAGATAATTGAAAGAAGAAAGAAATTTTTATTTGGCTCCTGTGTTTTGCAATCAATGGAGAGAATTTTTATTTTGCACGGAGGTCCGCAGTTTTCTAGTTGGTACTAAATATAATAATAATAACTGTTATGCTTTTGAGTAATAACATTAATATTACAATGTACAAAAGCCTTGTTTGTCATTGAAAATTTGATATCCTCAAAATTTAATAAATTAAAATACCCATTTGTATTTTTGTTAACATTTATCCCTTAGCACTTAAAAAAAAATGGCTGTATCATTATTCAAAATATTGTTTAGATTATTAAATATGTTGGTATCTAATCAATTACTAAACCGTTAAATATTGTATAAGGTATTATATCAATATTGTATCTATCAAAAGAAAAGATCATACAGAATGGAATTATATTAGGGCGGAAGGAATGTTTAATTTTCGAGTTAAAATAGCTCCGAGTTCAAAGGGTTGAAAAAATACACACTATCGCTTCTACAATTTCTTCGGTGTTATTTACAGAGACAATGAAAAACGTTGTAAGGTAATTTCAATTAATAAATATTGCAAAACCTGAAGTCAAGATGTTTCTTGCTTACACATTTCAAAGTAGATAAACATGTAATTTCGTGGTTGCTGACAAGATCGATAAAACTGTATAGTACAGTATTAAACAACGCTATTTGTATTCGTCTTGTGGTTCGCTATTCGTACCCGCTAGCCACAGAAAATCGCGGAGCTCTTGTAAAATATACCGGGTTCGAACCGTTTCTCTCTCGCCATTCAAGATTTCATCTCGTATTTCTACGTTCTTGAACCGCAGGGGTTGCATAATAAACTCGGTATTGGAAATGGTCCAGAAAATGGTGGATAAAAGATCAAGCCTGAATTGTGCCTAGCTCGTGAAGCACACCTACACGTAAACAATAACACATTAATATTATTTATTGGTCCCGCTGAATGTTCCAAGTGAAGCTGTTTAATATTCCTTCAGTATCATATTTTTACCTTCTATCTTCATAGTAACAAATGAATTTTTATAGGATTTGTCTCTTTTACTGTTCACGAATATTTGTATATTTTCGAATAAGAAATACATACACTAGACTAGAGTGTAGAGGTAGAGTATAACTAATTACTGGATTGCGGATCTTTATGCATTTATAGCAAAATTAAGTAGATAAAATTCAAAATTGTTGGAATATTTAAACAATTGAAGACGTCAATATATCATGTCTCCTGTATTAAAATCATTAAGGGAAGAAATAACATTCAATTTGGTTTGTATAAATTTTAATTAATTTTTTTAATAAACAATGAAACGTACGGGGGCTTTGCCTACGTGACTTTTACTCCCTTCTTGGAACCACGTGTTCATGCAGGAGGTTCAGCTCGCATGCCCAAATAAACAGTTTTCTCCTTATGGGAAAGTGCATACATCTGGAGAACATAGACATATCCTCCAGATTTCCATTTACCCCTACTACCATTTTCTGAGCAAGTTTGCTACTATATAAAGGGCTCAAGCTTGGCCACCGTGGGCTTAGTTAAAGACTGAACACGAATCTGTACGCGTCTAGTAAGATTGGGTCTTATTCCCTCTTGATCATAGTAACTTTAAAAAAGTTTCGAAACGCGGTGTTCAAGGCAAGTCAATCTATTTACCCCCGCATTTCTCAGTGCGTCAAAACCGAGAGCTCGGGAATTAGCTTCCGCGAACTATACAATACATAACAAGTGTATTTCCATCCTCTTTATTGTAGAATATGTATATTGTACTCTTGATATTAGATATTTGAGAGTCTTTAATATCATTCCTACATCCTTTAAACTCCAGTAGCTAGCAATTCACCCATATCGATAAACCTTTACCGCTCGAGGTTTATCAATAATTCTTTATAAAGTTACGAGAGCTGATCTTCCAAATATCTTACCCTTTCCGAAATCCTGTGACACCCGGTGGTGAAATAGACACCGGCTAGTTCACGATCTCCTATCCTGTGACACCCGGTGATGAAACTGGCACCGGCTTGTTCACAACAATCCCGTTCACACGAACAAACCTCGGCCACGTCTTTCCGCCAGCCCTCGGCTCGTAACAATAACAAGCGATGGCTAAAATTTCTTGAGGGTCACTGAGGAAATTGTGCAAACAACATATCGCACCCTGGCAAGAACAATGGTACAGCTAAAAAAATAACGATTTTGAAGTTGGAGCAGTGATACTAGATGCGTTTAGCTATCCTCTACACTCTACGTGTTAGAAAAAACGTCATATTTCTAACTCCTAATTGAACCACAAGAGGGCAATTACGTCAGGCTTTCTTTTTGAGATAGTTCATATCTGTAATGGTGGGGACCAATGTCACTTTAGAGTTGATGGAGGCATCCGTAATATCATTTTGTAGAGTCTAGTCGAATTTACTTGCACAAATATATTTTTCTGAAAGATTAAGATTAAAGATACTTCTATACTATGTCGATGGAAATTTTATAATTTTCTTAAAATCGTTATTGTGGGAATACTGCTTTTTTAGTTATATCACTATTCTTGACGGGGTCTTTATGCATTTTCCGATTTTTGTAGACAAATTTGAAGAAAGTGGAATGAAATAGAATCCTGGTTTTAATAGGAACAGCCATTGTAGATCTAAAACAAATAAGAATTGCACAAAATTCTACCGAATTTTATATCCGGGCCTTTTTTAAATATTTTTATAAGCCATAAATGCATAAAGATCCGCATTCCAGTAATTGGTGGTGGGTCACATGTTTACTCGGAACTCATATAGTGATATCCTCAAGGATTCAAGGCGATTATTATTAGAGAGAGACTACGGATCTTTATGGAGAAATTATTTGAGTGAAACATAGAACAGTAATGGATAAGAAAAATTGAGGAATATTGTAATGTCGTTTTCATTAAGGGATGAAATCAATTTTTATTTTATTCCTGCTCCTCACACAATCGATGCAGAACATTTTTATTTTGCATAAAGATCCGCAGTCTAGTGATTGTACTATGTTTACTTCTTAACTCATTTGCAAAATATTTGAGGTTTTATCGTAGATATCATTAGAGCATATACAGGGTGTGTCACCTAACGTTTGTACCTCAAATATTTTTGTTGTTTTCAAAGATACGTTAAATGTCTTGAGGACAAAGTTGAATTGTAAAATAGGACTCACACGATACCAAAAATATTGTTGCTTTTATGTCATTTTTTTAGATATCAAGGCCACCTTAATTTTTTTCAATACAACCACCCTTTTTTAAACATTTACAATGACAGTTCCTTTCATTACGAATTCAATGACTATATTATTCAAGGTCATTCAATGTCAAGGATAGAGAAAACATGTAAGATTTAAAATATGAAAGCAGAATACGTGTATCACGAGTGAGACTTGTAGTAAACATGCTAAGGTTCTTCAATGTTATTAAATGTTTTCAATCATCCTCTAGCCGATTACGCTGCGATTTATTTACTAACAGTATGTTTTCAAACGATTTCTAACCTTTATAAAAAGGTTACGGTAAAAACAAGTGTAGTATCGTGGTTTAATAGTATTAATAAATAAAAGCACTTTAATAGTTGGAAGAGTGATTGGAGTAGGGTTCGAGTTAGATTTATTGGCAGGGAGGGGTTTTGGTTGCCACCCCTCTTCCAATCCAATAAATGTGTTTCCTCTTCCAGATAGACTATAATCATTTTCCAGAAATCACTTACAGTACTAGTAGTATAGTGAACACAATGTTTATGTTTACCTTCTTCACTGAAATCTCTGTTGTTGATATTTCTTATAATTTTGAAGGAACTCGAGGATAGGCGTAATACCTAATCAGACCTAATCCCTTCCCTGCCAATACGTCTAATCCCAAACCTACTGCAATTTTTACCCCAGACCATAAGTTTTTTTATAAATTTTTGAGTGAGGAGGAAAAGGAAGGGGAGCTTTATTATTAATATGAAGTGTTTTATTTGAAAATTTGACACAAGTAATCGATTTTTACGACATCTCGTCGTTGGTGGAAGGTGCTTAAAGATGATCAATATTAAATACTCCATATTTTACACAACTAGTGTAAATCATTGAATAATGTTATGGTGCGTTCCGTTGCACGCATTGAGCGCATGGATCGCATTCAATGTGATGCGCGCATTGATACCGTTCCGTTGCGTTAATGCGCATGATACGTGATGATGCACGCTTTTGCAACGGAACGCTTTTCCATGCATTTGATGCGAATCAAACATGGCTGCCTACCAGTGTTACCATATTTTTCTCTCGCCAGGCCCCTTACCCTTCTTCTCTCGCCGCGTCATGCACCGCACCTCGTCTTTGCACTTTTCCCACTAACGCCGGCGACAGTGGCGACACGCTGGTGTACGGTCGCATCAGCAACTAGTGGGAAGAGTGGGAGGCTCACGCGACCGTACGTCAGCGTTAGTGGGAAGAGTGCAAAGACGAGATACAGTACGTGGCGTGGCGAGAGGCGGAAGGGTAAGGGGCCTGGCGAGAGAAAAATATGGTAACACTGTACATGAGTGACGAAGTGTTATCTGCATTAACGTTATTTTTTTAAATAAAAACATTGAAAAAGGAGAACTGAACAATTCTAGTGATTGGAGTGATACTACCGATATCAGTGACAGCGAAGATGAATTGGAAGATATTTTTTAAAATTTTGATTTCGAGTTAATTTATTCAACTTCGTTCGTATCTTCCAAAATAATCGGAACCTTAATTTTATTCATCTTCACGAAGTCCTTTGTTTCACACTTGCTTTGCTTGAACTGGCTTGAACCTACTTTTTCAAAAGTACCGCCGACGATTTCACAATGTCGATGAAAACATAGTGTCGACGAAAGTCACTATCGGTCAGATCGTGTCGATGAGAACAGTGTCGGTGAAATGAGTTGTCGGCGAACCCATGGTAACCCGAAATAGCGACTATGATATTGACTCTAATAAAATCCGAAACTCGAATGGTCCAGGCTGTTTAACGAAGCTAATTGAGTATGCATTTTGCGATTTACCTGTAAATCCATTTGGTGGGTTTAGAGACTTGCTTTTGCTGCTACACTTAGTCCTGGAAGTCGGTGGAAGCTAAGATTTCAGTTTTTGGAAATAAACGCGAACGCGAGGAAATTCGTGGAGCGCAGTATGGCGTTTTGGTTTATCCTTAACTGATGTTAACGTAAATGTGATATCAATCTTCCATTAACGTCAAAAACATTGGAGTATTCTATGAAATACGTCATAAAATATTCTCACAATAAAATTGCGATATTATTGTAGATATTGTCCCGTGTACGGTTTAATGAAGCTTCGAGAATCGATATCGTATCTGGATAATTAGGCTGCAGACGTTTATGTGAATCGAAATGATTAAATTGCCGAAATAAAAGTTTAATCAAGTCTGTGGAGCACAAAATAATATGAAGTATAAACAATTATTTCAAATAAACCTATCTAATAATATACTCTTCGGTACAACGTAATGAATAAACAAAAGATTAGTAGGACAATAATAATTCAATGAAAAAACTTTGTTGCTTTTAATTACTTTTTCATGAAACTTTGGACAACATATTCGTCAGACTTGCGTCACAATGCGGCTACGTGTTGAATTCGAATTTATCTGAAACATTCGCATAAACATCTGCAGCGTGACAGTGTTAAGATGAATGTCCGTAAAAACTGTGTAATTTTCAGGCCTCAGAAATAAATCTTATCTGCGTGGTGACGACCTTGTCTTGCTTAACAATTGCGGGAGGTGCCGCGGCGTTCTCTAGGTACGAAGGGTGGTCATACTTCGATTCCATCTATTATTGTTTCATCACTCTAACAACCATCGGCTTCGGTCAAATGTACCGCCGAGTCTACCGCTACTGCATCGACTTTGCATCAAACACTTCAATTCTGAGCTATGTAGCTGGTGCACGGCTGATGCGCGAGAAGTGGTGGAGATCTGGGGAATTCGGTGCGCTCTGATGCGTGCACTGAATGCAACGGCACGGTTCTCTATGCAGTCTATGCGCATAATGCGTGCAACGAAACGCACCCTTAAACATATATTTTTATAAATCGATTCAAATGTTTTCTTTAAAATGCGAAAGAATTTTCCCGCCAACGTAATATATAATTAATTTTGCATTCAAATATTCTAATCAAAATAACAATAAAATCAAGCTGGAATCTTGTATTCTCTAATTACCATGTTGTTGAAGATAAGTTAGTGTCCGGTGAGTTATGGACGGGAGTGTATGCACGACGAAATCATGGTAACGAAAGGGTTAATACTGCTACTCAGTAATGGTAAAAATAGAAATTGTTTTACATAATTAATATTATTAAAATAGTATGATAAAATGCGAATATGAAATGGGATACGGTTTAAATTATGCATTGCCAGCGAAAAAGTAGAGCGTCTGGCTCGGAGATTAAAATGTGTAAAATTGAGTAAAATCGAGCGGATTTCGGCGCAGCGGATAGGAGTTGCGTGCCCTGATCTGATTCCGGTTCTGTTCGGGCAGGTTTGGAAGGATAAAAATGTTTCGGTTCCCGATCTGAT
>KB639995.1:692007-726241 GCA_000346575.1 Lasioglossum albipes
TATCTATAATAATATTTAATTCAATTCTTCAATCTTCAAATGTATCATTGATTTATTCACGAACACATTTTTTAAATGTTTTTAAAGACACTTCGATTGGTAGCTGGTTTTGAAGTGAAAACATCTCTTCAGTTTTCCACCCGTTCCATCCTGCAAAACTGTTATACGTAAAAACGAATGATAGTTTATGAAAATAGAAGATTCAAGTTTTAAAATGAAACAAGGTTTATTGTACTACTATTTTTTTTAACGTAATTATCACAAATTTAGTTTACAAATACATTTTTAGAATCATTGTGTGTTCTTACTTGCTAGTTCTTGGCAAAAAAGTGCATTAGCAGAATATTACGAAGTATTCCAGGTTCCTTACACACTGTACAATGGACCGTAACTCATGAAAATATTCAACGCGGAAAGTATATTTTACATTCATGGCGTGCATTTGCAAGAGTACATACATTCCACGCGAAAAAAATTACGCTACTCTACATCATGGAAAAACTATGATGTTCGAAAATTAATTTGGTACTGCGCCAGTGGCACTGTGGAAGTAATGACTTTCACTCACATAATGTAGTTTTAACATACTACCAACATTAAAATATAAAACCCGATCAAAAAATTCAGTCAAAATACATAACTCCTGCTTCATAAAATTGTTGTGGATTCCTTCTCACATTGCCAAATCTGCTACTGTTTCCGACTCTATCGACGTGTTGTATGTTCCCTATTCCGATACATCTTGGCTGTCCAAAATAGAGACATTCCACCGAACCTACGCTACAATCACTGATCAGGACTCGTCTAAGGGCAAAACCTTCTTTGAGTGCTTTTTTGTTTCTAATCGAATCACTTGTTTTCCAATAAAAACCACAAAGAATGAAAAAATGCAAAATTTGTTTTCAAGGGACCAATCGGGAGACGTATCCTACAAAATGCAGAAGGTTTCGTCCTGATTGGTCCATCCATCCCGGAGTAATCGGTGAACATTAGGGTGGACCTTAGCTATACCTGATAACCTAGCCTAAGGGGTGTCAAGTAAAAGGGGTAAATTCCAGATTAGCTGGAAATAGAGGGAGCATAGGAAGTAATACTCAAGACGCACGCGATGGTTTTAATGTGAAGAGGGTGGTCGATCTACTAGTCAGGGATGGTCGTCATTGATGAAAAGGTCCTGTAGGTCCGAAGGTGAAAAGGCCCGACGTCCGCCACAAGCCGTAAAACGCTCAAAAACTCTCAATTATTAGGTAGAATGACCTTTTCATCAATGACGACCATCCCTGACTAGTAGATCGACCACCCTGAAAGATTGCCCGGGCTATAAAAAGCAGGGTCTGGAGATCGAACGCAGTGGTTATTTGCAACCCATAGCGGGCTGAGGGCCGGAACCGCCAATTATGATACTAGCGTAAGCTGGTGTACGTTCAGGAAGTGGGGAGTGCCGATCACTCCTCCCCGGTCGAATTATTTACTACTACTACCGCTAGCTATACCTGATGAAATTTTTTTGCGAGATCTTTTTCACGACGCCTCCCAATATTGTCCCATTTCATGAAAAAATGATATATCCAAAGTTTCAGATCAATCGGACGTCGCTAATATATATCCGTATACTAATATATATCCATATACTACACGTGAACACGTGAATATGTGTATCCTGAATGCACGTCCAGAACCGTGATCTCTAGTTCAAACGCCCGTGTGTCGTCACAATGTAACACCACACACACACATACACACACGATATTTAATCAGCTTTATTTTTCATTATTTTTTTATGAAACTAAACACGATATAATTTCAACTATATTTAGCGGTTTAATTGACGATGAACGTTTCGGGCGCAAGGAAGGATAGCGATAAAAAAGAAAGAGACGCGAACAGTTGCCGTCGCCGGCACTGTTCAAAGGCCCGCGCGTGGTCTCTCTTTACACGCGCTGTCCTTCTCTACGTTCGGATCGGCCTTTGGAGATAAGAAATAGCTAACCTACGCGATAGATGCGACCAAATCCCCCCGAGGCTGTCGCACTTATAGAGGATTTACTGTATCCCCTTCCCCCCTTTGCCGCACCATTTTCTTTACAGTTGCAGTGATTAAAACGTTATTATCCCCAAAAATGTCGTAGAAGGGAAAATAAAATATATATTTTTTGTATGGCTACATTTATTTGAATGCTTAAATATTAATTGCGGCAAGATTACGATTTCCGTGGCCCCTCGTTTTGAGGTTATATTTGTGTTCTAGGGGTTATTTCAATAAAAAACAATAAATCTACTTTACCGGTTAAACCAGGCTGATTCGACACCATGTTATATATACATTTTTTTCTTAAAATAACCCCAACAACACAAATATAACCTCAAAACGAGGGGCCACGGAAATCGTAATCTCCCCTTAATTACAAACGAATCCAATTTTATTTCATGTAAAAAGAAACACTTAACATTCATATTTGTTAGACTTTGTTGAAATCTTCATGACGAGTCTGACTCGATAAAATACGGCAAGGGGTTAAAGCTAATTTTTTCGTATAACACGATACTCCACAAACACAGTAGAACGGTTGGTATCAGCATAGCGGAACGGCGGCGGCGCGGCGGTGGCGCGGCGACGGGACTTGTCACAAATCATGCAAATTACCTTGAACGTGAAGCACTTAACAATCCTGGCGGTGGTCGTAGTGCGTGTACGGTGGAAGCGGGATCGATTTACGCTCGTTACACCGAAGTTATAATCCAATGTCAACAATTCGGGGTGCCTTTCAGGGAAGTCGCCGGGCTCGTTGATCCGCGGCGTGTAAACTTTGACAGACTTGAAGGTGCGTGCCAGTTAAAGGAGCGTATACAGAAGGCAGTGGGTCTCTGATCGATGAAAGACGGAGACATCGTGGAACACGGGCTACGGAACGGGAGCACGAAAAGGAGGATCAGATCGTGAAAACGTTGTCGGTCGGCTCAGTTGCTCGGCAAGAGTAAAGTTAGGCGGCGGTAAATGGAATTAGTTTGGCCTGTGCACGCCGTATATACTAGCTCTTGTATATAGAAGCTTGGCCTCTCGTTTCCGGAGCATCCTCGCCCTACGACCACTTCACCCCACCGACAACCACGTGGCCCGTGGAAACCGCAGACCGTAAACACGTCGCCACAGGAAGCACCGTTTTGCCGCTCGTTATTTTTCTCAGCGATATAACCGTCTGCTCGGACTGCGCCACGCCGCGCCACGCCACGCCACGCCACGCCACGCCGCTCCATGCCGCGCCGCTGAAATGTACAGCAGCAAAGTATTGTCGGTACGTTTACTGGAAGATGACTTTTAATTAATTCTACCGGGTGTCCGACAATCCAAATGCATATTAAAATTCCACGGCATAAAACGAGTACAAGACTTGACATTTTCTTCTTTTCACGGTTAATATAGTTGGACATGGTCAATTTATTCTGTCTTTTTTTAAGCTTCCTCAATTATTCCACAGATTTCAACGTTCATACCGTATGCGACTGAATTGATTTAATTTGTATGTGTTTTTCATGAACGTACACTAGGCTGGACCTTAGTTATACTTGATGAAAATTAGTTTGCAAAATTTTTTCCCGGATACCCCCCAGAATTGTGACAACTGTTGAGAAAATGATCTGGAAAAAATTTGGGGCCGATTGGATCATGGGAAACCGGCGCTCAACGGATTTGAAAAATTTTTTAAAAATATTGACATAAATATACGTTGGAATATATCGTTGAATTTGTATTTTTTTTTCTCTGTAAGAATCCATATATAGCATAATCAGTTGTTAATAGAAGAAACATCCGTCACCTTGAAAACTTGAAAAAATTTTGTTTTCTGTGATGCTATATTCACCTCCTTATACATATACTACAACTTTTGTTTGAAGAGTTTTTTTCATATATGCATAACTGACAGAGATATTAAATAAATTCATTAATACGCTCCAATCTACAATAGAAAAACAGTTATTATGTAAATTACGAAAAGAGTTGACATCAAAGTATTTCGTCCCAGATTTGCTGGCGGACTCGTCAGTAGGACCCAGCAATTCCTGTCGCAATTCTTGATACAATCATGTAAGTTTTTAAATTATGTATCGTTAAGCGTTTCGTTCTAGATCTGCTTGTGGACATTCGGTAAGACCAAGCAGATCCTGCCCTAGACGCGGCTGTGTTAACCCTTTCGAAGTAATTCCAAAAAAGTCTCAGTTAACGAACAGTCTTCAATGCGTCTTAAGAATGTAATTAATCATGAAGGGATTGGATCAGGTGTTTCTCTCTATATTAAAAAATCTTTAAAAATCCTTTGACAAACTCTGTTTTGTGGCGTCAGGATATTGCTTTCGATATTCCATCACAGTTTGCTGCTTCTTCGCGACCGTGTTATTCGCGAATTTGTCGAAATATTGCCCGCCAAATTAATCTTGGACAACTAGTTCAAAATGATTGGATCGGATTGGATGGGATTGAAAGAATTGCGTTTCGTGCCAGACTTGTCGGTAGATTCGTCAGTAAGGCTGATCCGACAAGTCCTGCCTTATACGCGCGCAGATCCGAACGTGTTGATCTGTACTATGACTTCGCTTACACGATATCGATTGTAAGAAGTACGACACTCGGTAGAGAGGTGATTAGTATCACTCGTTCGAAGGCTCGGAACGAACAGAACGTGAACTCGACTTCCACCCTCAACGCGAGGTCCGAGAGGCCCCTCGTTGGCCTGTGCACGCCGTATATACTAGCTCTTGTATATAGAAGCTTGGCCTCTCGTTTCCGGAGCATCCTCGCCCTACGACCACTTCACCCCACCGACAACCACGTGGCCCGTGGAAACCGCAGACCGTAAACACGTCGCCACAGGAAGCACCGTTTTGCCGCTCGTTATTTTTCTCAGCGATATAACCGTCTGCTCGGACTGCGCCACGCCGCGCCACGCCACGCCACGCCACGCCACGCCGCTCCATGCCGCGCCGCTGAAATGTACAGCAGCAAAGTATTGTCGGTACGTTTACTGGAAGATGACTTTTAATTAATTCTACCGGGTGTCCGACAATCCAAATGCATATTAAAATTCCACGGCATAAAACGAGTACAAGACTTGACATTTTCTTCTTTTCACGGTTAATATAGTTGGACATGGTCAATTTATTCTGTCTTTTTTTAAGCTTCCTCAATTATTCCACAGATTTCAACGTTCATACCGTATGCGACTGAATTGATTTAATTTGTATGTGTTTTTCATGAACGTACACTAGGCTGGACCTTAGTTATACTTGATGAAAATTAGTTTGCAAAATTTTTTCCCGGATACCCCCCAGAATTGTGACAACTGTTGAGAAAATGATCTGGAAAAAATTTGGGGCCGATTGGATCATGGGAAACCGGCGCTCAACGGATTTGAAAAATTTTTTAAAAATATTGACATAAATATACGTTGGAATATATCGTTGAATTTGTATTTTTTTTTCTCTGTAAGAATCCATATATAGCATAATCAGTTGTTAATAGAAGAAACATCCGTCACCTTGAAAACTTGAAAAAATTTTGTTTTCTGTGATGCTATATTCACCTCCTTATACATATACTACAACTTTTGTTTGAAGAGTTTTTTTCATATATGCATAACTGACAGAGATATTAAATAAATTCATTAATACGCTCCAATCTACAATAGAAAAACAGTTATTATGTAAATTACGAAAAGAGTTGACATCAAAGTATTTCGTCCCAGATTTGCTGGCGGACTCGTCAGTAGGACCCAGCAATTCCTGTCGCAATTCTTGATACAATCATGTAAGTTTTTAAATTATGTATCGTTAAGCGTTTCGTTCTAGATCTGCTTGTGGACATTCGGTAAGACCAAGCAGATCCTGCCCTAGACGCGGCTGTGTTAACCCTTTCGAAGTAATTCCAAAAAAGTCTCAGTTAACGAACAGTCTTCAATGCGTCTTAAGAATGTAATTAATCATGAAGGGATTGGATCAGGTGTTTCTCTCTATATTAAAAAATCTTTAAAAATCCTTTGACAAACTCTGTTTTGTGGCGTCAGGATATTGCTTTCGATATTCCATCACAGTTTGCTGCTTCTTCGCGACCGTGTTATTCGCGAATTTGTCGAAATATTGCCCGCCAAATTAATCTTGGACAACTAGTTCAAAATGATTGGATCGGATTGGATGGGATTGAAAGAATTGCGTTTCGTGCCAGACTTGTCGGTAGATTCGTCAGTAAGGCTGATCCGACAAGTCCTGCCTTATACGCGCGCAGATCCGAACGTGTTGATCTGTACTATGACTTCGCTTACACGATATCGATTGTAAGAAGTACGACACTCGGTAGAGAGGTGATTAGTATCACTCGTTCGAAGGCTCGGAACGAACAGAACGTGAACTCGACTTCCACCCTCAACGCGAGGTCCGAGAGGCCCCTCGTAGTAGAGAGGTTTTGGCCTTAAGGTAAGGAGAAGTATGAGTTATCTATTGTCATCAGGAAAGAAGCAGTCCGGATTGGTGCCCGAAACCATTCGGGATCCCGAGAATTTTCGAGATTCCCGAAAGTCTCGGAATTCCCGAAAATATCTGTGATTCCCGACATTTTGAAGTTTCTCCATACTTCCAATAATTACGAGAATCTGATAGCCATCGTGTTCTCGAAGATTACATATCTTACTATGTAGTCGGGAATGTTTATGTTAGTAATATTGTAGAAAGTAATTGCGAATTTCGATAATTCTGACAATGGAAAATGCAGAATAGTCAATCAGTGATTGACAATCACACCATCATGTTCCGAGCCATCTGAATGTAATTCTTTTATCTGATTCCAAACACCGGGATCTCGTGAATTGTTCAACGGAGGAAAATTATTCTGAGATTATAAATTGTAAAAGGTAGAGAGTAGAATAAAAATAGCACATTATAAAAATAGTGGGTATAAAACATTCTGTTTTAAATTTTCGTGTAGAAAAACAAGTTTATCAACATTTTCGGACAGTAATTTAGTTCGAGTAGCTATTACAACATTTTCTGCTGTGGAAAATAATCGTTCGCTATTTGCTTGCATTGCAGGAATATTCCTTTCATTCGGATTGCTGAAATTTTCAAGAATAACGACACTTTCGGGAATCCCGTATATTCTCGGGAATCCCGAATCTTCGCGGGATCCCGTATATTTTCGGGAATCCCGAATCATTTCGGGATCCCGCACATACTTGGGAATCACGGATATTTTCGGGAATCCCGGACATTTACGGGAATCTCGCACACCCATAACAATTACTATAAAAATTGGTAGTATATTATACAACTACTTTTTTCACTGCGAAATTGCCGTTTTTCTTTTTGTTGTATTATTTTTAAATGGTAAAGTATTAATGTTCCCATGTAAGCATATTGTTTTTCTGTGCATAATGAATCGCTAAGATGTGTACATTACGTTAATATGCTATTTTTTAATAGGAAGTTGTCTTGAAAAAACTAATTATGCAAACACTTTTTGTCCCACTATGTATGCTTCCCGAAACTCGCAGTCAGAAATTGTGAAAGAGTTTTATATGTTTCTGACGTGACGACAACACAAACTCTAATTATGCGAATTACCGTGTTTCCTGGGATGGTAGGTTGCTGTCGGTAAACATGCCGTTCTGTCTCGCTTACACATCCTTTTAAATCTCTTGTTTACGCTCCTTGTCAAACAGATACCAAGCCTCGACGCGTAACAAACGTAATAGAATCTTTGCTTCCCATATTTAACTGACAAATATTTCATAAATAATTATAGAATACTAAACATTGAATAATGTTTTGTAAAAATTGCTATTTTTCCATAGAATTTTGACTATCGCAATCGTATACTACTGATGAAAATTAATTAAAGAACCGTTAATGTTATCGTTGAAACAAAAATCATAATGTTTGAAGTATACAGGGTGTTTCAGAAGAAACAGAATGCCCACATAAATATCTTCGTTAGGATTGAAAATAGAAGAAAATGTTAAAGAGGAAAGAGTTATACTGTTCAAGGAGGTAAATATATGATATAAAAAATTGGTAATTATTTATAAAAGGGTCCTCCTCACCTATTTTCCCCAGATAGCACACGCCGTCTTAAAGACGTCCATTTTACGACTATTTTAGGTCTGGCAGTAAGTATTAGAATTGGTGTTATTTGTTCGAGTTAGTGTTTTTGCTTCAATTTCAATTTCAATGTTTATTGTGATTATAATTATAATCGTAATTTTAATTTTTACTGTGATTTTAATTGCAATGTATAATATATTTATTACACTTTTTATGTCAATTCCACATGCGGTCTTATGATAAAGCTAGGTTTAACTTTAAACTCGTTTTTGTCGAAATCTATTTTTACTCTTCCCTTTTTTTAATTTAATTAACATTCATGTACCTTTAAGGCTTCTTAGGGGCGTCTTAAAGACCTCCCGAATGTCCTACGAACGTCTCCTGAACGTCTTTAAGACTACCGTTTTATAGTATAAAACTCGGGACATCTTTAATGCTATCTGGGTTAACACGTTCCGTACCACGTGTTCCATCGATGGTACAGGTTAAACCATCCATTCAGGCCGCGTGTACCACTGGTGGCTGACATATTTATTTAAAGCGCTAAAAACATATATTTCATAACATGTTTAACACATGTTTAACACCGTAGAATATATTTCCACTAAAAGAACGATGCATTATAAAAAAAAATGCAATGTAGAACAAAGCACTTAAGGCGGTAGACTCGTTTCCAGGATTGTTTGGTGTGGGATTCGCGTTCCCATTTCTCGATAATACAAACAACGGGGGTTTTCAGTAGTCAAAAACGCTAGATAAAAGATCTGTACATCTGGAGATGTAATTTGGCATGTTATTCGGCGCCGTAATTTGCAATATTCGGAAGTATGCGTTTGGGGTTGTTTTTCAGCAAATGGTGTTTGCAATTTACATTTTTATAGACCGGATTTTAACAGTAGCAGGATATGTAAATATTTTGCAACAGAATTTACAAGATTCAATAATAAAAATGAACATCCACGGTGATTATATCATCCAGCAAGATAATGACCCCAAACACAAATGCACACTAGCGACGAAATATTTCAGTGTAAATGATATTTAAGTGTTACCATGGGCTCCTCAAAGTCCCAATTTGAATTTAATTGATTACCTGTGGGATCACTTGGATCAGAGCTCCGATTTATTTACTCGCGACGGCCGAGTTTCGAAGCCTACGCCCCCTCGACCCGTCCGCGCGTCCCGCTCCCCGTGGTGGTCCTAGTTTGAAGCTCCTCAAACGCGTTCCATACTCGCTATTCGTGGCGGCTCGGGGGACACAGGCCGGCACCGGGGGACGGGCGGGGAATAATAAATCAGTTTTTAAACAAGCACAACTGAGTGCTTGGAATAGTATCGACGAAAATTTTTTAAATAAACTGATTGAAAGTATGCCTAGAAGACTTGACAAGATCATAAGAAACAAAGGGTATGAAACTTCATATTAATCATGTCGTTTTATTGTTAAAAATGCACTCAATTACGAATTTTCAATGCTGTTGTTACGAGCCAGGGCCGCGAGTAGCAACGAGAGGCCGGCGAAGGGTTGTCACCCTGGTAATATGGTATCAATTTGTTAGTTAAGGTGCGCGGACGAACCCAATGCGAAATTGGGGAGCCGCTGGGAAGATGGACAAAAGCACAGACGAACCTGATGCGAAATCAGGGAGCTGCTAGGAAGGTGAAACTTCGTGAACGAACCCAATGCGAAATTGGGGAGCCGCTGGGAAGATGGACAAAAGCACAGACGAACCTGATGCGAAATCAGGGAGCTGCTAGGAAGGTGAAACTTCGTGAACGAACCCAATGCGAAATTGGGGAGCCGCTGGGAAGATGGACAAAAGCACAGACGAACCTGATGCGAAATCAGGGAACTGTTAGGATGCGGACCAACCTGATGCGAAATCAGGGAGTCGCTAGGATGGTATAGTTTTTGTGGACGAAACCAATGCGAAATTGGGGAGCCACCAGGTAGGAAAAATCTCTATTTGGACAATTGGTAAGTCGCGAACGAACCTGATGCGAAATCAGGGAGTCGCTAGGATAGTTAGTAGGCCTCGTAACTAATACAATCTAATTGATACAACCCGAGCGGTAAGGTTGTATCCTGTGGGAACGTTCAATTACTAGATTAGGATATGGGACAATAATAATGGGTTTAATAAACTTTGCTCTAATTACCAAAGAACACAAATATATTCTAATTATAAGTATTTGTGATACAATTGTGTCATTGTCGCGAATGAAATGAACTAAATGAAATAGAAGGTAGAAAGAAGAATTACCTAACAGTGATGCACGGTTTTGACGCACTGGCAATGCGGGGGTCTCGGAAACAACTTTAACACTGCCTAATAGATTTTACACCGAACTCGCGGAATCTATATGGTTAACTTTGATATGAAGGGTACTCTGGCCCGATCTCACTAACAGTTGACTTCCCGAAATACAGCACGACGTGACGCGATACGTGTCTACCGAAGTACTAGCCCGCGAGAGTGAGAATCTAAGGGTTTATATACCCCTACAATGAATGAAATGCTCTGTTCATAATCTAATCGTGCTTAGGGCTTAGGGCCAGACTAATAACTCTAGTTTTTTGTCACTTTCAATTAAATCGGGCCAGAGCTCGGTCTTCGTTAAAAGGTTCAACTACGATATGAAAGGTTATCTAGGACGCTTCCTGCCAGATACGATCTAGAAGAGATTCCTGTGAGAAACCGAACGGAATATATTCTCTATCCGTAACACTGTCAACATACTTTCCGCGATCGATAAAAAAGCTATTTAATTTTTTCTGGTCATTATTATAAACTTTATGTCATCTTTGGTGGTACACATTCTAGTTTGTACTATATTAAATAACATACATTATATATATTTTCGATTAATTCCTAAATTATTAATTTAAAATAGAAAATATGCATTTTTGAGACGTGTCAACATACTTTCCGCGGCGACTGTACATAGTAGCTTGATATGCCTTCAAAATGGAACAGACTCAGCAGTATCTTCCGCAGTCTGCACCAAACAAGAAGATTATCATCTTTCGTGTGATAAAATCGCTGACGACAAAGTCGACTAATCGCTTTAACACGCTTGGCAAATTGCGGATTAAAACAATGGCTACCACGATTAAATCATTGGTACGCTGCGGTGGGACGCGTTAACAGGCTGGCAATTCAATCCCGTTTATTATACATTCGGCGAGTGCACGCTAGGGAAAACCATTTTTCACGATATTAAAATTACACAAACTGTGTTATGGACAAATTTACGATCCCGTGAAATATTAATTCCATTACCCTAGTATACGATCCGCAGAGAACATTCGAAATAAGGCAAATAGTAGCGGACGAAGAAAAGTACCGTTTGCGGTTCATTAACGCTATAGCGAAAGAAACCAGACGGAGATCGAGCTTACTTAACACCATAGATCAACGTGCAATCATCCTGAAGCTTGAACCGCGTGAAGATAACGAACGGACAAATTACATCCGCGGAAAGTTTTTCAATTAAAGGTTATCTCCTCTTTGCCCTACCTAGCGCGGCAGTAGAGGCTGATGCAAGAGAAAATATATCGACCACCTTGAAAATAACTCGGTATACTCGTAGAGGTGCAATATTATTCAAAGGTATTCATTGGGATTGGGTACAAGGTGATCAAGCGGATATCTTCTTTGTGGAAACATTAAAAATGGTATGACCAAACTATAGGTTATCATGCCAAACTCATACGAGCCTCTGTAAACAATGTCACACGAAAATTGATGATTCATACCTCCACAATGGATAAGCGGCCTCAGAAACGTTACGACGCTTCTATGGTCATCCTGTTATAAATGACGAACCCTCGAAACAAACAATACAACTACGCGATCATTTACAATATTAATAACATTGGGCAATGTGTCCCAAATATATCGAACGAAATAGTTATCGAAGGATCGGGTAAACTTCACTTTACCGGACTCAAAATTGTTGCCATTCTCCTATAAATTATGATGTATTTGATTTGTAATCCAGTAGATTTGTATCCGGAGAACCTGCAGATCGAAGTATCGATTCTGTAGGATCAATGGTTCAGGAGTTATGCCTGCTTAAAGTTCAGCAATTTGCAGTGTTTTTGACAGGTAAGGGCGCCGCCATATTGGTTTGCAGTGACGATCGCGCACCGCTTACCGAGCAGAACCGCTAGATGGCAGCACATGCACACAGTAATATCGAAAATATCGCAGATAATGTTTGAGAAGAAATATCGTGGAAAATATTTACAAAAACCTAACCCATCTAACCTACAAGCCAATATGGCAGCGTACTTATCTGTCAAAAACAGTGCAAATTGCTCAACTTTAAGCAACCATAACTCCTGTACCATTGATCCTACAGAATCGAAACTTCGATCTGCAGCTTCCCCGGGTACAAATCTACTGGATTACAAATCAAATACATAATAATTGATAGGAGAATGGCAACAATTTTGAGTCCGATAAAGTAAAGAGCAGCCGATGAATCATTTATTAATCTGAAATGTTCGGTTTTTATTATACAAAACACAATCGTGTTTCACCTTTGTATGTTCACATATATATGTTGCAAACTGAATTCGAATGGTAAGAAAGGAGGAAGTTGATTAACCGCTTACCGTATTTTGACGAGCCAGACTCGTGATGAAGGTTTTCAACAAAGTCTAACAGATATGAATGTTACGCGTTTCATTTAATCATTTTAGATGAATGACAATTTGATTCGTTTGTAATCAATATTTAAGCATTAAAATAAATGTAGCCATATAAAAAATATAAATTTTCCCTACTGTTCTCCGACATTTCTCGGGATAAAGACGTAAAATAACTGTAACTGTAAAAGGAAAGGTACGGCAAGGGGCTAATCCTTAGTACTAAACCTCATTTAACAAATATTGTAGATATAAATACTGGTTGTTTAATTGGGGGAAATCGATGTAAGATAGCCATTATTTTACCACGTTTTTATTAACTCGCTTTCTTGTCTGTGTGTCTGTTTGTGGTACAAATTTTGCAATTGATTTTAAACTAACTCCCCGATGAGCTACAGACTTGACATTTTAAACATAGCTCAAAAAAAAATTTTTTAAAAGCCTATGTTGTTTCTGTTGGTAACACAAACCGATTTCCTTTCGGACACCTTTAGACACCTTTAGGATATACCAGGTATGTAAATATGAAACCGGAATTTGCCCATAGGTGACTCTAGCTGTCAATGTAGCTACCGTCAAACCGCGTCATTGACGCCATTTTCTTGTTTTGACATCTGGTAAAGATTTTCAACTCACAACCATACAAGTTTCATACAACAGCATAGTTTTAACGTTGAACATGCGAATTTTGTGCCTGGAAACTACGATATGCGGACAGCATTGATTTTCTGTTTCCATTTGAAGAAAACTGCTGCAGAATCGCATCGCATGCTTGTCGAAGCTTACGGTGAGCATGCTCTTGGTAAATCACAGTGCTTTGAGTGGTTTAAAAAATTCAAAAATGATGATTTTGATGTGACAAACGAAGAACGTGGAAGACTACCGAAAAAGTTTGAAGACAGCAATTTGCAAGCATTGTTGGATGAGGATGACGCTCAAACGCAACAACAACTCGCGGATCAATTAAATGTGACACGAGGAGCCGTCTCCATACGTTTGAACCATCGTATTGTGACTGGCGATGAGAAGTGGATATATTTCGAGAATCCTAAGCGTAAGAGATCATGGATAACTCCAGGCGAACCATCGACATGGACTGCAAGGCCAAATCGCTATGGACGGATGACAATGCTCCGTGTTTGGTGGGATCAGAAGGGTGTGATCTATTATGAGCTGCTAAAACCTGGCGAAACCGTTAATACTGAACGCTACCGACAACAAATGATCGATTTGAATCAAGCTTTGCGTGAAAAACGACCGGAATATCAAAGAAGGCAACACAAAGTGATTTTGCTTCATGATAATGCACCATCACACACAGCAAAACCGGTAAAGGAAACGATTGAGGCGTTTAGTTGGGAAATACTTTCGCATGCGGCTTGCTCATCAGACTTGGCTCCATCCGATTATTACTTATTTGCATCGATGGGACACGCACTTGCTGAGCAGCGCTTCTGTTGGCAACCATGAACTATGTGTATGTTCACACCTCCACGATGAGACCCCTGGTTTCATATTTACATACCTGGTACATATCAGTCAGTAATTATAGTTTAGCATGGTGGTAAAATTACATTTTCTTCCATGCATATTGTTGTTCCTAAAACATGTAAGATTGTTTTGTGAATTTTTTCTGAGTACAGCCATCTTACCTCGATTTCACCTACAGTAATATGCTATTTTTTAAGTTTCACTTTCAGGTTAGGTCACAGTACATATTTGAATGTATATTTTTATGAGCTACGCGATGCAACGCGAAAACATATGTAGTTATTAAATTTCGTTTGTAACAAACTACGAGGGAAAACAGCATTTCAAATCTTACAGAGAAAAAATTGTTTATTTTGTCAAAATTAAAGAAGATATTCTGAGGATCACACTTAAGTCAGACATCCTGTATACTCATCAATCAAATTCTTCATTGTTCTCGAATGCTCGATCAGCTTTTTAAGAAATTCAGAATACTTCGAAGCTACAATCTCATTTGCACTAGCTGTTTCTCAAGTAATTTTATTGTTATGCAACTGTACAAGATTAACCTCGTTCTTCCTTTTTCCGTTGTCTTCTTCGTTTTATATTACTGCGCATTCGTTGCGTCTACGTTGTTCTACGGGAGTTGCCCTGCACCACGTAGATTCGCCTCGCTGCGCCGCGCCGCCTGCAGCTTGTGGATGTGCGCGCTTCTGGGGATGCAATAAATTGTTAAACTAAAACAAAGTGTATTCTTCTTGAAGATTTCCACGTATTCCAGTCCCACAAGTTTACTCTACCGCCAACAAACTAAGGTCTATTCTTAAATCGATCGAACCGATCTGCACTGCTTCATTCAGTCGGTTACAGGAATTGCTCAACGAAAATCCGACCCAGACGCAAGAAGAATTGGCAGAAAGATTGGGAGTCACCAGACAACGTTTTATTAGATTTTGTGTACGTAAAATTAGAATTTGGGAAAAAAGGGGGATGAACTTATTTGCACACCTAATATTAAACTTGAAAAATTGATTTTTAGTCACAAAACGCGGGCTCCTGGCCCACGGTATAGTGTTCTGTAAGCGATTTTGATTTGTGTTCTATTTCATACATTAGCATGTTCTCTTCGTGTTTTCCGACTTAAAATTCCAATTATTGATATCCAAATCTACATTAACGACGAAGATATGCCTGCTTCACTATGGCCCGCATGCTCGTCGGACATTAATATTATTGAATATTGTTGAAACCAATTTGCTCAAGCGGTTTACAGACGTAGAAAACAACACGAAAGCGCTAAAAGACTACACTATTTATTGCAATGGAATGCCATAATTTAAAACAAGAAGAAATGAATGAACAAAATGGAAGGATAGAAATAATAGAAAATAAAAGAATCGTTACTAAACAAACTCGTAACTGAATCAACATTATGTAAGATATGTTATAATTAATTGTAAACCATGTGGTTGCTAATTACCTGGCTGTTAATACGACCACATTAAAATAAACTATAAATAAATAATTACTGGATATGTGTAGGTTCTTGCTTCTTTATTCTGCATAAAAGCAATTTCACCGTATTATTCGCAACAATTAGAAAATTGTCAATTTTGTTATTGAGGAATGAAATATATCACGTACAAGCCATCTTGTTGGTACTGGATGCAAGTAAATGAAATAACAAGAAACGAATAACGATTGTTCGATCTCCTAGAAAGTATCGTCCGTCGATCACCTTGTCGGCACCTACAGATTACAGATTCTTACATTCAATGCATACAGAAGTTAATGGCGTTATGCTTAGTTTCCTTGGCGACAGGGGTGGAAATGGGGGAGTCCCATCTACATTGTAAGTAAAGCTTGAAGAGCTTTAAACGATGCGATCTCAAGAATGGAGTAGAGGGCAAAGACTCGATTTCTCGAACATAGAAAACCCTATCTATGAGATCGTCCTAGCTCCGTTGTACCTTCGCCGACGAAGGAAAGCATATTTAACGAGGGCTTTGCCACCTTCGATCAGCATCGTTCAGGGAGAAAAATGTACTTCCGAAGGACCTTCAGTTATCTTTTTGCTGATCGCCAGCCAGCACCAAGCTGGTCTGACGATGAGTAAGATAGGTTCAGGTACCTACTGCGGGAAAACCTTCCTCTTAGTGTAGACACAAAGGAAGATGTTAAAAGGTGGACAAATTTCAGGTAGCTCAGATACAGATAAAAATATTGATAAGATATTATATTCCCTAGGTTCTAAGAAAATGTATGCCCACCATTATTTCTTGGCAAAATAATGGGAAAATTATTGTTAAAAAGGTAAGGGAGTGTCGTAAACTTTGGGGCACACATTTTGTTTTATAGCTATTCAATTTCATAGTATCTGAATTACGCAAAAATATACAGGGTGGGGCACCTAAAACAGCTCACCTGAATAACTCGCTTGCTTTTGAAGATAGAAAAAAATGCGTCAGACCAAACTTACTTGATATCAAGGCGCTCGTAATCTGATGTCATTAATGTTTTTATAGGTGGAGATGTCAAGGAGATATGAAGGTCAACTTCAATTTTTTAAATGGAATGAGGTATTTTTTAATACATCAATCGATGCAGCTGGACATTCGTTATAAAAAAGTACTAACCTATGTATGTCGAAAAGTTAGTAGTTTAGGAGATATTTCAATTTAAGTAACTCTAGAATACCATTACTGTCGTACTAAGACGTTAGTGTTTACTTACTTGTGTAACGTCTTATTGAGCATTTATTTCCTAGATCGTTATTTGATACAAAAAAATCATTGTTCACTCAATAATAACCAGCTTAATCGTCTGATTCACTTTCACAATGTTTACATGTGAAATGACTTGCAGGCAGTGTAGCCATATGGACCGGCCGCCAGGCCCCTTACCCTTCCGCCTCTCGCCAGGCCACGCACCGTATCTCCTCTTTGCACTCTTCCCACTAACGCTGGCGTACGGTCGCGTGAGCCTCCCACTCTTCCCACTAGTTGCTGACGCGACCGTACGCCAGCCGCCAGCCTGTTGCCACTGTCGCCGGCGTTAGTGGGAAGAGTGCAAAGACGAGGTACGGTGCGGGGCTCGGCGAGAGGCGGAAGGGTAAGGGGCCTGGCGGCCGGTCCGTATGGCTACACTGCTTGCAGGCATCCTAGCGCATTTCAAGTGCACAGCTCCTTTGCAAGTGTTGCATTCGATAGAATTCGGGCAACGTTTGTGTCCCAACAAAATTAAATATTTATATTGTATGTGAAAACAATACATGTGCAAAGGTTATAGATCACTTTATCTTAAGTATGTACATTTTTATAATACTATAAACGCTTAAACAATTCAAAGAATGTTTCAAATTTTCTCGGAAGCTTTCCAATTTATTCTGAAATGAAGCATCTGAAACGAAATGCAATTACATTATTGGATGTACAAAATCATTGTTGATACCCCGTCTACTACGGAACTATTTTATTCTCCCAATTAAGAAGAAAATCTGTGTTTTAGCTTTTCTTGACGGTTTCTGGGTGAAGGAAGCTTGTTACATCGCGTGATGTAATTAATTTTGCTTCAGACTCCTAAGTTTCAAAGTAAATTGAAAAATTTTAAAGAAGATTGATTTAACATGGGTGTTCCTCTCAGACTCAAACATTATATAAACATTGAATGTTTATAACGTTCCAAAGTATAGAATTGTTTTATCAAAATGTTTGTACAGAATATAGAATTATAACTAGGATGTTTATGTAAAATGTTGTGCACTGATTGCTAAAAGCAGGAGCTGCAGAGACATTTATTTCTTCTATTAATAATTTTAGTAAGTCGTAATTAATGTATTAAAATTCTTAAAATCATTCAATATTGTTACCGTTCTGTGTTTTACATACCCATGTTCATATGAATGCATAAATTCATCTTAAAATTGCTTTGATATTTTCTCGGAATTAAATTTCTCAAATACAGAGGGAATCTATCGGCTTTTAGAACACACTGGACATTGCAATTATAGATTTATCACTGCTAAAATAAACTCCATTGCTGTATACTGTATACCGTACAAATGTATACGGTATACTGTATACTATATGTATACTGTATGCTCACCAATAATTGCTTGACATTTGCTTGTATATTTGCAGTTTAATTGCCATATTATTTATAAATACGATAATCAACTCAATAAATCTTGTAACTATCTTGATGGAAATATGTAATTACGTCTCACTGTTACGAAAGTTAAATGAAGTATTTAGTGTATTGGCTATAAAAGTCTACTACGTACTTTACGATGCGACAGTAATTAGCTCACGTCATACTAATAACTCACAGCACTGCCTCTGGCTATTAAAAACCAATTAACAAATCTAACACAATATTAAAGTCCTAATATTACAAAAGTTTATATTAAAATTTTACAATTACTGTTAAATGGCATAAACTAAAAACTTCTCAATGTACCTACCTCTCCTATTAATAATCCATATATTATACAAAAACTTACAAAAGTGATTCAAATTTTGAAAATAATATTTAAACAAATGACTTTCTCATAAATTCTTTCATATGACTAAATTTTCCATTGGAAAACATTAATCTGATATAAATTTAATAATTTATTCATTTTGTGAAAGTATAAACTCAAGTAATCCAAAACCATATTTTTGTTCGATGACCTCCAATTTCCAAGATATCTCAAAAACTACGTTTTTAATCCACAACTTTAACCTTCTAACCGAGTGACTTTTCAATTTCGGGAAACGTAATGTACAAGACAAATAAAATCGACAATTCTAGTAATATGAATAGTAGGTATAACACAATAATGTGAGAGAATTTTTTATTCTTAAGAAGAAAGTGAAAAGTTATTAACATGTAATAGTGGTGTACACCGATGAATTTTGTGTCAAAATCAAAGAACTTTCGATAGAAATAAGATAGGGCGATGTCTTTTTTTAAAACTAAAGCTGAAATACTGCAGAATATTATAAAAATAGAGAGATTATGGTACGAACACGTCTTTTAGCTTTGAAAAGTGTTAAACTTTCAGTATTTCAGGAAAATTGTGGTTTATCCAACACCATGTACGGATAGATTTTTGTCTTGACATGCCGTACATCATTTCCCGTAGATTTTGTCACGCTGATATCAAATCTGGTCGTAAAATTTGTCTACTACCTAGGATTTAAAAAAAATCATTTTTGTGAAAAAAACTAATGAAATCATTTTTTCGTTGAAATGATTTGATAACCCAGTGGTTCGAAGATATATTGTATTCTCATATATGGAACAAAATAAAAAATAATTTTTTACTGTGTCAATAATTTTTTCTGTAGAGATTACACCGCGATTCATTTGCATCTTCTGAATACAGTAAATTCTCTATAGCCGCAAACGCCTCGGGGGGATTTGTTTCCATTTATCGATCTTGGTCCTACTTTTTTCGAGCTTCAAAGGCCGAGCCGAACGTAGAGAAGGAACCAAAGGCCGAGCCGAACGTAGAGAAGGACAGCGCGTGTAAAGAGACATCACGGCAACCGTCGATGCGACGGACGGCACCTGTCCGCGTCTCTTTCTTTCTGATGCGCTGTCCTTCCTTGCGTTCGAAACTCTCATCGTCAATTAAACCACTAAATTCAGTTCATATTGTATCGTGTTTGCTATCATTTTGCATTAGAAAAATGCCAGGAATATGTTGGTGAAAGTCCCATGAAAAAATAATGGAAAATAAAGAAGATAGAATTTTGGTATAACGTTATGATGACGCACGGGCGTTTGAACTGTGCCGACGACTGCGACTCTCCGCGTCGCGTTAGTAGTGGTTCACACCGATAGATACACCCCGCAGTAGTGGGGATAGTTCTGGGACATTTATCGATAAAATACTGTGTTAGTAAAAACAATGGTCATTATTAGACTGCGGATCTTTATACAAAATAAAAATGTTCTGCATAGATTGTGGGAAGCAGGAATAATAGACTTAATGACTTTGTTGCATTAAAAAGAACATTACGAAACCCTTCAATTTTTCGAATTCTTTACTGTCTTATATTTCATCCAACCAATTATTTCATAAATGCATAAAGGTTCGCACGTAAATTAAGGATGTTCTGGAGGTAATATAAAAGCGCAACATTTTTGAAAATTTGACAAGATATAATTCTTACTAAATTAATGCAATTACCAAAGTTTGGGTTCGATTCACTGCACCGTTTAAGAATTATAACAACTTAAAGTTTGCGCATTTTAACACGTCTTCTTATGGAGAATTCATAAAATTCCACTTCAAACCCTATTTAAACCTTGAAAAAACGCAACTAGAAACTCCAGTTTTTTTATATGTAGTAAAAATGATGTAATTAATTATGTTCAAAATTTATTAGGATTCACTAAACAATTACAGAGCAAAAAAATTATAAACTGTTATAAAACGTCAAATTTATCGTGTTGTCTCTCACCAGCATGGAAGCGCGACAAGTGTAGACCACTGAATATAGCTACAGAGGGTACAGTATTCGCAAAAGTTTAATGCAAAATATACTCATGAATGGCTTTCATTGCCAATATATTGATGGATTTCGAATTTCTTGTACTATTGTCTCCCATTGTACCTCCAGAACATCATTAAGGGGGTCTTTTCCAGCAGACGACGCTCGACTGTTCCACACTCACACACCGCTAGACCACGTATACGTACGCGAGGATGCAAGGGTCCGGAATTCGGCTTCCTATTTCTCGATAATGCAAAGACCGGGGTTTTTAGTAGTTAAAACCGCTAGATGAAAGATCAATCTTTGACGCTGTTTGCCTCAAAAGTCGTTCTTTTACGTTTCCGAGTAATGGTTTTGCAATATTCAGCTGCATGATGCCCGTCGCATGTTGCCCGTCAGAGGACGCTGCAGTCGCGCCGGCGCGGCGCTAGCCTCTCCGACGGGCATCATGCAGCTGAATATTGCAAAACCATTGCTCGGAAACGTAAAAGAACGACTTTTGAGGCAAACAGCGTCAAAGATTGATCTTTCATCTAGCGGTTAAAACTAATAAAAACCTCGGTCTTTGCATTATCGAGAAATAGGAAGTCGAATTCCGGAGCCTTGCATCCTCGCGTACGCATACGTGGTCTAGCGGTGTGTGAGTGTGGAACTGTCGAGCGTCGTCTGTTGGAAAAGACTCCCTTCATGAAAGCGTAAACTAATAATAGAAATTGAAGTAGAAAACAGAAGAAGGAGAAAACGAGATAGATAGAGCAGCAAAGAAGACAATTTCAGATAGCATACGCACGGCAATGAACAACAATGACGAAACATGGCGAAGCAAAACGAAACGAATAGTTCATCACACTTTAGTAATTCTTAGTTTTCTATACATTCGTTTTGCTTCATATTTTTCTTCTAACGCTTCATTGTGACTGAGTAACTCGAAAATCTGTTCGGAAATATCCCGTCGCGCCGTTTAAAATGAGTAAAGATCAAATTGCTGACAAAGAAATGAAACGGAAGCGTGTCGTTCGTTTTATCGCGCATGTCATCACCCAATCCGACGCGGCGCGGAGTGCTAAACGTAAAATGAGGCGATAAAGAGTGGAAGCTTGAATAACGACGGAAGAGAAAGAATTTCTGAAAATTAATCTCTCAAAAAAATGGAGTACCCTTCTCACGTATTCTTCTTTTAATCGGTATTTCATAAAAAGTGACTACCAGGAGCGGAGCGCAGCGTTAGAAATTGAAATTTTAACGGTCCGGATCATGTGTTTCAGTGTGAAAACGGACTTAATGGAAGAGGGGGCCAACTCGACTCTCAGTATAGCGAGGGTAGGACCAGCTGACAGTGGAAACTATACGTGTCATCTCACCACCATGCCTGATCAACCAGCCACTGTTCACGTGCACGTACTGAACGGTGAGAATAACCCCTTTTTTTTCTTGTAAAAGACGTTCTACAATTTTAGACGTGCGAATATTAGGTTGTTGCATATGAAATGTCCGATTTTTAGCAACGACATTAAACCAACGCAATTTTGTACCCAATCTATTCTATCTAGAAATTTCAAGTTTCTTGATTGTATTACGATAAAAATAAGATATTATGGTCATTCACGTTTTTCATTTACAAGATTGTTATCTTGATTTTGTAGTTCTTTTTTACCATCAACGACTAGTAAGTTAATTAATTAATCACCACATTTTCACCAAAAATCACATAAAATGTTATTTTTCCAGACATACAAAAGGAAAACTAAAAAAAAAACCTTTATATGACCTTTACGCGTCCACTCACGAAAAAACTAATAACATCAAAATATGCTCCACTCGATACCATTCAAGCCTATGCTGAAAAATTTTTTGCTACGAGTAACAATAGCGAGAAAATCAAGATGTCAAAATCAGGTGAGACACCCGGTATATTGTATATTATATATTATATAATATTATTGATTTCAATTTCAAATCTAACCCAGACCTACTCCGATCACTTTTTGAGATGTTGAAATTTTTATTTATAATATTATATATGATATATTATTATATTATTATACATTATTATTATATATTATTATTCTATATTTATTATTATATTTATATATATATATATATCACACGTTGCCACGGACCGTCCAAGAATGCACAAAATTCAATACAGTATTAGCAATAGTTTTTTGCACTTAAAAAAAATTTTATAAAAAAAAATTTAAACCGACTTCGAAAAAACAAATGAAAAAGTATGAAATAATTTCCATTTAATTTATGTGAATACACACGAACTTAAATACAATACAATCTTTTCGGAATTCGTTATAGTAAAATGTCACCTTTCTCGATCCAGCCCTCTGTGTATCGTCTAACGAGCGCTGAGCCGCTACATTGAAAATTGAGACTTGAAAATAAGTAATATTTTAATGGTTTAAAATTACGAATTATGAAAGAAGTGCCTATATAAAATAGGGACAATTTGAGACTGTTGCATAATGTTTTTTTCTATATTTGTTAAAATATAGAATATTTATCAAAATATCACGCAATGCGCCGATTGATTTTTTTTTATGAAGCAGCATAAAAAAGAAAAAGTGACATCAACGACACAAACTATGTATGGTAAAAGGATACGAAGAATCAGAATTTACACTGTGCATAACATATTGCATTTAACAAAAAATGCAGATGGCACCTTCTCTACCCTTAAGAAACTCATCCTCGACGGAGTACCTTGCACTTTAAAGTGTTAACTCCTTTAAACCACTTGACAGCTCAAGATTTCAAGTCGATAGGTACAATGGCTTCGGACAAAACCGTTTGTAACACTTTATCTGCCCCACCTTGTAAATGAGGTTAATTGCACTTTACACAAATCATCGTGGCGAGAACTTCTCGTTCGATTAAAAACCGTACCAGCTTATCGTAATTGTTACGTACATTTAGAAATTCATATGATTTCATTACGATTAAGTTGTTTAGTGCTTTAACGATTTTAAAAATTTCTTTACCAACTCGACATCATCCGAGAGGAATACGTATCAAATATCAACATGCAGAGTGATTATCGTAATGCGACGACTACAAATAATTCTAAAATTATTCACCGTAGAAAATAATGTTCTAAACAAAAGTTGCATAGTTTTGAGGGTCATATACAGTGTTTTAATCGTTGTGTTGTTACTTTGCTTCTCGAGACATAGGGACTACCTTCTTTTTATTTAAATGGAGTTCATAATATTGGCTAAACTTCACTTTAGGGACCCACATATATTCAAACTTTTCTTAATTGGTCTTGTAGATTTTAAGGAGAACATTCCGAAAATCCAAGCTTTAATGTTAGGAATTCACTAGTTCAAAAGTTATGAGTGTTTAAAGTTGATCGATTTTAAGTGTTTTTGATAGGCAAGGGCATCAATTCAACTTGTAGCATTTTCGACCAAAAACGTATCTTCAGATTTTTACCTGCCAGATGTACAAAGATATTTTAGAAAAAGATGAACGATACATTGCGAAAGTATGAGGTTTCAAGCTTTAGAATACGTCTAGATTTATTATTATACTATATTTTTTAACGAAATTGACTAAGTTTGAATATCGAAAGTTTCACGACAATCGGAAATTTGGTGTTTAAATAGTTTTTGAAGCCACTGTATCATCAATAGTTACTTTATACCATATTTTTTATACTCTATTTTTGTTATCGTTGTAGTTATACATTATTGTTATTATATATTTTTAATACCGCGATAAGTTTCTATTTTGCAAGGTGCGGGTGTGGATGTGTGCTATATCATCTAATATCATTTTAAGTTATCTTTTTTCATAATATGATTTAATAAAAGTAAAAATATCACTCTGTTGGCCGAGAGACTTTTCTTTTGCCATTTGATTACAGTTCGATCGCTGCAGTCAAGTGTATAAACATTAATTTGTATTGCATATAATTTTTAATCTTCGACAACCCGTCAGCCTATGCAAACCGACCTAATACCGTTGCGCACGCTTTGATGTTAGCGGTGTAAATGTATAATACCGTTGAGACGGAACGTTTGTGTCTGTGAGGAGGTGACGCGACAAGGTCCTGTTACAAGCGTGTGAACCCTGCTTAAGAATTGCTCGCTCAAGTGCTCACTGAACAGCTACGCTCAGCACCGGTTACGTTAAAGTGGTGCTGCATGGCGCAGTCATGTGTCAACCGGAAATGCAGTTTAAAATTTTCTCAATTTGGCACCGCTTTTTCATGCCAGTTTTGATAAATGGCATAGGCACTTAACATTAATAACAAATATATACAAGGTGGGCTGGAAATCGTAGTACAACTGGGCGGAGGATGATTTTACATGTAAAAATAAATCGAAAAGAAGGAATAATTTTTTTTCGTTTTGGCAGCTCGTTTTCGAGAAAGTCGAGTTTAAAGTTCCGCCAGGTTCGCGTGCTTCAGTATATGCAGGAAGTAGAATTGGTTGATCATGGTCAGACGCGGCAGACGAAACTTATGCAATTGTGCCGGAAAATAAAGCCACCTATACTTTGACGTATTTTTTTTTTAATATTGTCAAGTTTACTACTTTTTCTCATCTGCAATTATATTTAGTTGACACTAATCATAAATCTACGAGTATCTGCTCGGAAATGTTCACCTTTTGGGTGTATATACATTTTTTGCTCCACGAAGCGAAGTATACAGGGTGTCCCAAAATTCCTTCAACAGCCGGAAATGGGAGGTTCCTGACGTTATTTGAAGCGACATTTTCCTTTGCAAAAATGTTATCCGCGGCTTTGTTTAGGAGTTATTAACGAAAAACACGGACCAATCAGAGCGCGACCTAGACGTGAATTGGCACAGTCAGCCAATAGACAGTTGGCACGCCGACTGGACTGTCACAAATCGCGTCTAGATCGCGTTCTGATTGGTCCGTGTTTTTCGTTAATAACTCCTAAACAAAGCCGCGAATAACATTTTCGCAAAGGAAAATGTTGCTTCAAATGATCTCAGGAACCTCCCATTTCCGGCTGTTGAAGGATTTTTGGGACACCCTGTATAAAAGCGACGAGTGTCCCTTTAAATTTTGATTGCCTCGAGGCTCGAGGCACGCACACGATCATGTTCTGTATCATCGACACGGACGTGTGGACTGTAGTAGTAGGCTTTTGTCTATACGTATAATTCCACACAATCAAATTTTGAAAAACGTTAACAGCTTATATCTCAATAACTATTTGTTTGCGACATATGGCTCCTTTCAAACCTTTTTCTCTCCTCGATGAGTGAGAGAAGAAGGTGTTGATGTAAAAAAAACCTTAACATCAATTTTCTTTGTTGTAAACAATTTTGCGGCAAGTTTCTCCTACAAATGCCCACCGATCCAGAGGTGTAGATTCACCCCTAGGACGGATGACCATTACTTTTTATACACCCTGTACAATACAAACAGTAGCAGAAGTAAAGATTTCTGGTAGACACCACGCACACCTGTGAGATAATAATTGACACCTGGGTGCCGTCACATGTATCTTAAAATCTGATTTTCTCTAATAAGGCTCATTCGTGCGATAGTACTTTACTCGATGGTACTGTTAATTGCAGAACATCTTTTTTATCGTTAATTCCCAACGGGTTCGAGGACGATATTGAGTAAAGTATATTGAATCAACGTCTGAAGTAATGGGAAAATTTAGGAGCATCTACGAACATTTTTATTCATATATCCCGCCTTTGTTACTTGAAATATTTCCTTTGCCTGTAGCCTTTCAGTAATTATATTTGACGCAGCTTTCAGATATTATTAAAAAAATTATGCATTTGATTTACATAGCTGAACAAAAGGTAAAAAGATCAAAAGATTTTCCTTTGTTATTCTCGTTTGAAACAAAGAAATTTTCATTACGCAATGCAATTAACGAGATCATAAAGTACTACCGAAGAAATTTTATAACAGAAAATACATATGGGAAATATCTGTATATTTAAAATCTGTTGTATCGTCATTCACAAAAGATACTACTATTCAAATCATTACATCGTAACGCCGTGCAATTGTTCTGGCGCACGAGTATTGTTTTTATCTAGCTCCGCTGAATTTCATCAGCTTTTACACGTTTTCAGAATGGAACAGTATACATACAAATTTTGGGTGCTCCAAACAGAGATAACTGCAATCGAACTCTCTCGTTTGTCGTTACCAATTATTCTTCAAATGCGTCACGCATGATGAATCTGCGTAGCTGAAAGTCTCGTATCGATTGTTTTATATTTAAACTCTTTTACCAATTTTTGTTGTGAACAAATTTTAACAGCATTTTAAAAATACAAAAACTACAATGATCGAATATTATTCACAGTTATACACTGTAACCTACGTGAACGTTAACTAATTATTCTTTTAATTTAGTATATTTAAACTCTTTCACCAATTTTTGTTGTAAATAAATTTTAAGAGCATTTCAAAAATACGAAAAGAATAATGATCGAATATTATTCACTGTTAATACAACCTACGTGAACGTTAACTAATTTCGTGATATAAATTGTCAATTGTAGATACAGAATTCTATTTTTAAAATAGAATGCTTCTAAAAATGAGTAGGTATTCCTTGATCTTTAAATTCTTGCTTTTCGTTTGTAGATTAATATTGTAGTTTTCTATGCATAATATCTTTGAAGTCGCTCTTTTGAACCTACCTTATCGAATAACACGCCAAATTAGTTTAAGTATATTGTACTCGTAATACAGTCAAACCTGTATGTATGTATGTATAATGTGTCCATGATGAAATCTTTTTAAAATATTCGGCTGGAATAATGTTATAAGGTCACGGAAAACGTGCACTGATAATCTTAGAGCTTGGCCAGAATAAAACTCCCGTGACCACGTTAAATATCATGTAATATCTATGTACGCCTGCTAATTATAGGTGTTCGTGACGAAAGAAGTAAGCAAAGCATCGTGGAACGTAACTTTTATGACGTTAGTAAAAAGTTATAACGATCTCAACTGCAATGCACGGAAGAAGATAAGATAAGCACAACTTATCGTAACGTAAAAAATATTACAACGTAAATATAAAGTTGCAACGATATACCAGGTATGTAAATATGAAACCGGAATTAGCCCATAGGTGGCTCTAGCTGTCAATGTAGCTACCGTCAAACCGCGTCATTGACGACATTTTCTTGTTTTGACATCTGGTAAAGATTTTCAACTCACAACCATACAAGTTTCATACAACAGCATAGTTTTTAATAACGTTGAACATGTCGAATTTTGTGCCTGGAAACTACGATATGCGGACAGCATTGATTTTCTGTTTCCATTTGAAGAAAACTGCTGCAGAATCGCATCGCATGCTTGTCGAAGCTTACGGTGAGCATGCTCTTGGTAAATCACAGTACTTTGAGTGGATTAGAAAATTCAAAAATGGCGATTTTTATGTGACAAGCGAAGAACGTGGAAGACCACTGAAAAAGTTTGAAAACAGCGATTTGCAAGCATTGTTGGATGAGGATGACGCTCAAACGCAACAACTCGCGGATCAATTAAATGTGACACGAGAAGCCGTCTCCATACGTTTGAAAGCCATGGGAAAGATTCAGAAGATGGGAAAATGGGTTCCACACATGAACTGAATGAAAGACAGCAAGAGAACCGAAAAACCATTTGTGAAATGCTGCTCGCTAGGTACAAAAGAAAGCCATTTCTCCATCGAATTGTAACTGGCGATGAGAAGTGGATATATTTCGAGAATCCTAAGCGTAAGAGATCATGGGTAACTCCAGGCACAAAGTGATTTTGCTTGATGATAATGCACCATCACACACAGCAAAACCGGTAAAGGAAACGATTGATGCGTTTAGTTGGGAAATACTTTCGCATGCGGCTTACTCACCAGACTTGGCTCCATCCGATTATTACTTATTTGCATCGATGATCTTACGAAAATGTTCGAAAATGGCTCGATGACTGGTTTGCCTCAAAAGAGGATCAGTTTTTTTCGCGTGGCATCCACAAATTGTCAAAGAGATGGGAAAAATGTGTAGCTACCGATGGGCAATACTTCGAATACAATATTTTGTATCATTGTCATACAATAAACGTGTATTTTCTATACAAAAATTCCGGTTTCATATTTACATACCTGGTAATTTGGAACAGTATACGACGGGTATCCCAAAAGTGTTGTAGTTCCCTGAAAAGAATGATGCTTAAAGTCGTTTGAAGTAATTTTTTCCTTTACGAAAATATTCTGCGCGACATTGTTACGAAGTTATTAACGAAAAACACGGACCACTCAGTGGACGACTACAGCGGATAGATTCCGGCTTGGCCAATGCCAACTCTACGCTCAGCGGGACTTGTCGCTGAGCTGCGATCCGTCTGTTGTACTTGCGCTGTGATTGGTCGGCGTTTCTCGCTAATAACTCCGTAACAAATATTCAAAGAACATTTTCACAAAGCAAAATGTTACTTCTGTTACGTCCTAAGGTGGACGTTTGAAAGATAGATAATTAAATTTAAAGATTTTGATATAGAATAAAACGCAGTTTCGAACCTACCTGCTTTCACCGGCTTCAGTTCGGGAAATTGAGGATTTTTCTTAATATTAAATGACCTTGTTTGAGGATTTGGATAATTGAAATCGAAGTTGGGTAAACTCTTTAAAAATTGATTTGAAATTTTGATTTGAATGAAAATTAACAAAAGTTTATTCTAAACATCAAATTTCGGATACATAAGGTGTATAAAATTCTTATTATAATTGTTGTTAATTACCGTGTAGTAGATATCACTTTGTAGTTCGTTAATTTGATCGCTTCAATTGTTCGCTGTATGTGGTCGCTTCTGGTGTATCCAGCGGGTGTACACGCTTTGTTTAACAATAATAAAATCCAGCGGGTATACACGCTTTATTTAAACACACACACACACGCGCAATATAAATCAGAAGTATTTATTAACAAAAATGAACGAAGTGCCGAAAATCGAACATGGACTGGCTAAAATACTGAGATTAACGAAATTTAACTGATTTTGATGAATATCGAGCATAGACTGGACTGGACTTCATGAAGAGCCATGCCTTTTATAGATTTATCAATTCATTGTCCTGAACCTAATCTCCATGGGGTGAGTGTATCTTGGCTCGATCATATTGCCCCACACATCCTGTCAGGTAATTAGTCACCAGCTTATTATTTATCAATCTTTTGTTCATTTCTTCCTCGAAGTGTCCATCTTCACATTCTTCAGCGATGAACAGTCTTCAACGAATATTAATATATCTCGCTATAATTTGTTCAATGAAGATTTAAATTCAAAATGAATCTTCCTAATCCTATCGCACGCAATGTGGTATATTTCTCATACAATATTATTAGAGCAAATATAAAAAGAAATTCAGAAAATATATGTTATACATTATACATGATTGATTATATCAATTATCATCGATGGCCGAACCACCGGACGTAACACTTCAAACGACGTTAGGCTTCATACTTTTTAACGAAATACATTTTTAGGACACCTGTATGTATAGTGGATCCAAAAAGCATTTGAATACTAAATTTCCCGCTCTCGAGAAATTGGCAACATTTAAACTGTGATGATTTCGTTAAAAAGAAAATAGAACAAAAGTATAATTGGACTCATTTTAAAGTTTAAAGGAATGGAAACTGAAGACTGTGTCCTCAGTTTTTCACCTGCTATATCATGCACAAATATACTAGAAACAAATTAATAATGGTCTGCGAAAGTAGATGCTTCGAACTTTAAAACGTATCCAAATTTATTATCATGCTATTTTTTTAAACGGAATATAGTTAAAATATAGACAATTTTTCGAGAACGGTAAAAGTGTTGAAATACTTTCTGGATCCACTGAATTTGCTGCTATGTTACTAAATCGCAAGATTCTACGTAAATTCTTCATTCCTAAAAAGAAAACAAAAGTAAACAGAAAATTCTTCAAATACATTTAGCATTTTCCAGAAGTTTTATAAGCGTGACGAAGTGAAGTAGAATATGTGGAGACTGTTAGTTTTCAACATGTTGAGCCTGAGGTGACATGTAATGTATTCCTCGTGTCTCGGAGGCTTATATATGTATATCAGAGAGTGGCAGTGCATGTACCGTGGACACCATGGAACAATGCTATTATTCTACAGGGTGCACCTCCCAAATAAGATCGCGTAACTTTCTCTGATAGTTGAGAGTAAGTGAAGAAACTGTATAGAACATAAGAAACTAATTGACGGGGTAAACTCGTTTTCAGGATTGCAAGGGTGCGGGATGCGCGTTCTCATTTCTCGATAATGCAAGGATGGGGGTTCTCAGTAGTGAAAAGCGCTAGGTAAAAGATTAGTATGGTCACAATCGCCCTCAAAAAAGTCCTATTTTTACGTTTACGAGGCGTAATTTGCATTATTCGCAGCATGTAGCTCTCGCAGCTTTATGAAAATAGCTATGTGGCTAGTCAAGATGGACAGATAGTCACAGACCTTTCTCGCTACTATGTGATCCGTCATCAATCCCTATACCAACTACATCGTCCACAACTGCCTTCCGATATCCCAGCGTCCAGCGTCTAAGGCAAGGCCCGCTAGATAGCCTTACCGATCTAGCGGGTGTAGGGGTTGAGTGATAACTGGATGTGTGTGTGTTCGAACGTCCTAACGATCGGAATGACTATTTCGAACTGTACTAGGTACGCCTAGTGTAACGGTCACTACGAGAGACGGTCGGGAGTAGGACTGCCAACTCCCTATCGGTAATCTCCCTAGACGCGACCTAGGGGAATGGCGACGGTAGCGCCATGATCCCTACAGACTGTCTCTTTACTCTACAAGTACATAGAGATGGCGTTGCAGAGCCGGAGCTCTATCTGCCCAATAGGAGGACTATCAACGTTGAATCCATGAAGTAAGAGGTGGAATCATAGCAAAACTGAAGCGTTTGGCTGATACCAGAGAGGATATGAGAGTGCTCACGCCCGGGTCTCAGTTGCCACCACTTTTTGGCACGCTCACGCTTAGCACGAAACAGCTCCTACACCGAGGATAGAGCCCACTTTTACCACGAAACAGAGACCACACCGTTTTAGCATATAACCATGTATCGGAAATTGCTAAAATTCGATGCGGTAATAATTCTAATAAATTTAACATTAATAAATAGCTTTATTAGAAGAACGCGTGCGGAATTTACATAAAAACTGTGATAAAAATAATAATTGCAATTAAAATCACAATAAACATACTAAAAATTAAAATTGCAATTACAATTAAAATCACAATAAAAATAGAATCACACACACACTTTAAATCAAAATAACTTTTTTAAGAATGGACCAAATGACTTCAATTTCTCTGTAAGGCTAGAAGAATTAGTTTAGTAAATGACGTCTAAAAAATATGTTGAAAAAATGCATTTGGTCGGAATTGCGAAAAAAATAGTGAAAATTGATTTTTACTACTTCTTTAGCTGGGCCAATAACGAAAGTTTAAAGATGTATTCGCAGCATGTAGCTCTCGCAGCTTTATGAAAATAGCTATGTGGCTAGTCAAGATGGACAGATAGTCACAGACCTTTCTCGCTACTATGTGATCCGTCATCAATCCCTATACCAACTACATCGTCCACAACTGCCTTCCGATATCCCAGCGTCCAGCGTCTAAGGCAAGGCCCGCTAGATAGCCTTACCGATCTAGCGGGTGTAGGGGTTGAGTGATAACTGGATGTGTGTGTGTTCGAACGTCCTAACGATCGGAATGACTATTTCGAACTGTACTAGGTACGCCTAGTGTAACGGTCACTACGAGAGACGGTCGGGAGTAGGACTGCCAACTCCCTATCGGTAATCTCCCTAGACGCGACCTAGGGGAATGGCGACGGTAGCGCCATGGGCCTAGGACGAAACGTTCCCCTTCCTTTTCCTTTCCTATCACACATCATTACAACCGCCAAAGATATATGCGCAGCTTTATGCTTCCGAATAATGCAAATTACGCCTTGTAAACGCAAACGTAAAAATAGTACCTACTTTTGAGGGCGATTGCGGTCTAGATTGATCTTTTATCTAGCACTTTAGACTACTGAGAAATCCCATCTTTGCATTATCGAGAAATGAATCCTGGAAACAACTCTATCCCCTTAAGATACAACTGTTAGCTGGATCATTCCACTTGTTATCAACAAAATACATGTGGAACTCGGTGACCCAGTACACCGGCGAAGAGTTACACTTATACAGATGGTAAGTTAAATAGCACTGTCCAACAAATTTCAACTTTCTTTATGTTCCCAATATACTGTTGGGTCCTTCTTATAGAGTTTTTTGCACTGATTCCGAATCTGTTGAGGGCGATTGCGGTCTAGATTGATCTTTTATCTAGCACTTTTGACTACTGAAAAACCTCAGCTTTGGATTGTCAAGAAATGAGAAGGCGCATCCCGCACCCTTGCAATCCTGGAACAGAAACGAGTTTACCCCCTTGAATACCGATATGAGACAAGTCATTTTTTACCAAACAAACTGCTAGATCGGCTGCCCGGACCACTGTGCGGCGTGATCAAAATTTCATAGTTGAAAAATAAGGTCGATCCTAAGGTGGCCCCTAGAAGATCAATAATATTGTCAATATTCGCTTCAATATTGACGGAGGACCATATTGATGGAAATATTGATCGTCTAGAAGCGTATTGAAGCGTCCTATCCATATTGACAGATATTGATAGATAATTATATCTTCTGTCAATATTGAAGAACCGTTTGAACGTGTAGGAGGTTTATTGTCACTATTTCCTTCAACATCAGTTGCTTATGAGACCGCGAAATGAGAACATGGCTGTGACCCGCCGAGCTCCCCTTCTACGCCTTCTAGTGATCAGGGTTCCGTTCAGGATCGGGATTTCACAACCCTGCTTCTAATACATCGTACAGACTTGAACCGCGCGGCGAACATTCATTGTTTGCGATCCTCCTCTAGGGAGGAATACTGTACCTCAGCTTTCGCTATACCAGTTACGCCACCCGGTTGTTAAGGGCTATGTTATTATCTATCTTTTTATTTGTTTTTGGACCTACTGTTTTTAAAGGTGGGTTCCGAACCATCTATATGTCAACAACACGCGAAAAACCGCCCTGGGCCACCCCCGGCTTTTCCACCGAGCGGTCACCCATCCTAGCGGTGATCCGCGCCCCCGCTGTTTAACTTCGGTGATCGGACGAGAACCGGTGCTAGCAACGGGGCCCAGTGTCGCCAGGTCGAGAAAATCGAGGGGAATACAAGTACCCCCTCTCTGATGACCAGTCTAGTCTACGGCACGGTCTACGGCCGGCATGCACAACTTGACGATTTGGGAGCGGGAGCTCTCGACTCGGCTCGTGAGCTGGGTCGGAGCTGGCTGGCACACGTAGGGTGGGGAGAACTGCAACAGTGTGCGTGTGAACTTGTGCTACACTCTCATGCTTAGTGGGTTCCCCTTCCATACGTCCGAGCTAGGTCACGGCTCCGAGAGCGCACGGGAGCCGCTTGGGAGCTCATGAGCCGCTT
>KB639995.1:729156-739268 GCA_000346575.1 Lasioglossum albipes
AACCGTGAAGAGACGAGACCTTTTTTTCTGCCACGCACAGCGGGGAACAGCGGGCCTGTCGACCCGCACGAAAATTTACGAGAAAAGGCCCTGGCGGCCCGGGCCGCGGAGGCCCGCCGTAAAAGCTCCTTAATGGTGCGAGAATATTGATGCGTTTATATTGAAGCATATTAATGCGCGCTTCAATATAGTGCGTCAATATTGAAGCGAATATTGACAATATTATTGATCGTCTACGGGCCACTTTATGTATACTGAATGCAATGATAGAAAGTCTAGTCAAAAGTTGACGGTGTTTGAGTGTACGTACAAATGTTTCAGGAGAAAGCTTAGCCGAGCTGCATCATGGAAGCGCAGCGGGTGTGGGCGGTGTCGGCAGTTCGCTGCTTCTTCTCCTGTCCGTTCTCCTCGACCGAATACAACAGGTGCTCAGATGAAGGCCTGACGGAAGGCCTGCCAATGCGTCCCGGACGGACGAAACAGGCATAGCGGGGCTCCGTCACGACGCGACGCGCGACGTTGGACAGTGTCGCGACACGGCACTGCAATACAATACGAACTTTTATATTATCGCTAAAGAATGAGCGTGGCAGAGTGTGTGCGCGCGAACAAGAGAAAAACGGAAAAATGAGAAGGGGGAAAGTAGAAAGGGGGATGAAGCGTTGCGCGAGAAAGAACTGCATCAAAGGGGGGAGGGGTTGGCAGCGCTGATTCAACATTGTTCTTGGCCCAATTGAAAGTGACTGTTTCTGCGTCGCTGCACGGCAGTGTTTCTGCTTCCCCGATGTTTCTTCCTGTACCAGTCGGACTTCGAAAGTACGTCAACTTCAGGCCTTTGTCCTTCCAGGTATTTCCACGACGTCTCTCTATTTTTGGAGACAAACGCGGTCACTTCGACGCCTCGCGTGCCACTTGCAAACGGAAGCTGAAACTTTAAGAGGATCATGACGAAAGCAATTCTTAGAACAAAATTCAGGATTGACTTGATAGAACCTTAGGTTCTCAGGTACCTCGCGATTCGTGGTTCACCCTGTATGAAGGCGAAGAAAACAAAATAGAGATACAGTAGTCGCGTGATAACTGTCGTTCGAAACTTGTCGAGCGCCTACCCATTCCACTGCCGGCCAACACCGCGCCGAGACGCACGGCGACGATGATTGATCTCGGCTCGGGTATATCGGCGTGAACACCACAACATTGACTCGAGTGAATCGAATTTTCAAACTTCTTAATTTTCATTATCTTTTTATGGAACTTTCACTAACTTATTTCTGGCATTTCTCTGATTAAAATGACACCAAACACGATATAATTCAGGCATGGGCAGAAATAGCACGCGTGCTAGGGATTCTCAAGGAATACCCCCACTTCTCCCGGCCGCGCGTCTCGCTCCCCGTGAGTGCTCGGAGCAACTACGGCCGCCAAGGGGATTGAGACGCGCGGCCGGGAGAAGTGGGGGTATTCCACGGCTACTCCTTTAGAATCCCTAGCACGCGTGCTATTTCTGCCCATGCCTGATATAATTTCAACTGTATTTAGTGGTTTAATCGACGGTCAAAGTTTCGGAGGCAACGAACAGCAACAATGTGGGCCTTTGAATTGTACCGGCTTCGGTCACCCGATCCGTATCTCATTCTGTCCTTCTCTATGTTCGGCTCTCTATTGAAGTCTCGCTCGGCGCGGTTGGCGTAGTAAACACAGTCAAAAAATATACCACTACTCGATACCTGTCGCTCCAGCCCCCGGCTATTCGACAGTTAACGCGCGATTACTGTATTGTGTTTAAATATTTTTAATACATACAAGACGACAATTCCAAAGACAGTTAACAAATTTTTCATTAATGTTTTGCTTTCTGTAGTTTCAACTTCTCCTTGTATTTGACAACAAGAAAGACTGTATGTAGTACCTTTAACGTGTATTTAATTTGAATTTGAATTTATATACATTCACATGTGCCAAGTTGTTTTGAAAGTTTCGATTCTAGAAATTCGACATTAACAACTGCAGTAACCAGTACTTGTTAATACCCCTCATTTTTTACGCAATTCAGAGGTAACAATGCACGGCTTCAAGTTATGTAACTATTTATTCGTTTACGCAAATTCCACTCTTTGGTGTATGAATTGTGGTTTCGTCGTTATAACTTCTGAGAAATTCTCCATTCTTTTTTCTCCTTTCTACTTTGAGATTTCGATGCATAAGTAACAGGGATTCAGTTTAAACTTGTCAGTGAACAGCTGCTTTACATATTTAACACTTGGCACAGAATTCTTTCACGTCGATGTTCGCTGCTGAAACCATTCTTCCAAAAATGTAGAAAATTTCGCGGAATAATCCATTGAGAAACCAATATAAAGATTGTTACATATCTTATTGTTTCCACAGTACCTACTGAATGTGGATAAACATCTTGGAGTAATTTGGAATATTCCTAGTTGCACTAAATAATCGCGTACACTTTCCTGAGTAATTATAATTTTACTTTCTTTTGTACAATGTATTAGGTGTGCAAATTAGTTCTTTCCCCTTTTTTTCCAAATTCAAGATTTTATTACATTTTATGTACGTAAAATATAACAAAATCATGTCTGGTGACTCGCAATCTTTCTGCCTATTCTTCTTGCGTCTGGGTCGGATTTTTTTTCGTTGAGCAATTCCTTTAACTGACGGTCGTCAAACTTTCTCGGCGGTCAAATATTCGGCTTTATATCTTTGGTAGCACTTTTTGCATTTTCTGTAAAGGGGCCCCTAGACGATCATTGTCAATATTCGCTACAATATTGACGCTCTGTGCATATTGAAGCGCGCATCAATATTCTCGGCGAGAATTTCTCGCACCAATACAGTAAATTCTCTATAGTCGCAAACAGGGCGTGCACGATAGACGCCAATAAAATATCCCCTCCAACTCGATACACTGATCTCGGCTCGGTATATCGATGTGAGCCACTACTAACGCGACGCGGAGAGTGCCAGTCTTCGGCACAGTTCAAACGCCCGTGAGTCATCATAACGTTATACCAAAATTCTATCTTCTTTATTTTCCATTATTTTTTCATGGGACTTTCACCAACATATTCCTGGCATTTTTCTAATGCAAAATGATACCAAACACGATATAATTTGGACTGAATTTAGTGGTTTAATCGACAATGAGAGTTTCGAACGCAAGGAAGGACAGCGCATCAGAAAGAAAGAGACGCGGACAGGTGCCGTCGCATCGACGGTTGCCGTGGTGTCTCTTTACACGCGCTGTCCTTCTCTACGTTCGGCTCGGCCTTTGAAGCTCGAAAAAAGTAGGACCAAGATCGATAGATGCAAACAAATCCCGCCGAGGCGTTTGCGGCTATAGAGAATTTACTGTACTCATTCTGGCAAAAATATTCGTGCTGCATGGTCGGGGCTGTTTCATTCTCTTTCTTAATTGTTCAACCGTAAAGTCTGGTTTACATCGTTTCAATGCAACAACAATTTTTTGCATTGCAATTGCTTTTTTGTTTTTGTTAAAATAATCTTTTGTCTTCACACGCCACAATTCCGGGTAATCGCGATATATCGTTATTTGGGTTGTGATATCCCGATTCCGAACGGTACCCTGATCAGAATTACATTGTAATTCAATTATACATTGTAATTTATAATTCAGATCTTCATTCAATTAAATTGCAATGTAATTCGTAATTGCAATGCAGTACAATTATAAAATACATTGTAATTGAATTACAATGTAATTCGTAATTGCAATTACAGTAGAATTATAAAATACTTTGTAATTAAATTATATTAATTACGAATTACGATGGAATTAAATTAAAATTAAAAATTAAAGAATGATAAAGTAATAGGTAAGAAGAGGTTGAAAAATCCATGTGTAGGTTTCAAACAGAAGGAATTTATTATTTATAAATTTATAATATCTCAACAGAAATAACTTCTGCGTTACACATTTTTTAAATTTCAACCATAAACACGAGATAGCGTTACGTATTATGAACGAGGACGAGGAATAACAATTACACCGTGCCGCACAGACAGCAAACAAGTAAATGAAAGGAAAACATAAAAATATATCACACTTCTTCAAAGTTCTGGACTATAATTTGGAGAGCTGTATTTTAATTATTGTATTTATTTCAATTATATTGTATGTCAATTACACATCTGATTAAAATACTTAGTAATTGAATTAATCGAAAGGTTTGAATTATGTAATTCAGTTCCGACGTAGTTGAATTACTATATAATTGAAATACAATGTAATTCAATTGCGTAATTGAATTACAATATAATCGAATTAGCACAACTCTGCTCCCGAGTTTAACCAGATAGCGTTTCATCTCAGAGCGTGACGGATCAGACTCATTCAGTATCACTTTCTCTACTGTTACAGTGTTTAAAACGTCTTTATCCACGAAAATGTCGTAGAAGAGAAAAAAGGAAACTTATATTTTTGGTATGGCTACATTTATTTTAACGCTTAAACATTGGTCACAAGCGAATCATATTTTATCTCATTTAGAAAGAAACGCGTAACATTCATATTGGTTAGACTTTGTTTAAAATCTTCATGACGAGTGTGACTCGTTAAAATACTACACACAGACAAGAGTATGGACTTAACAATCTAATAATTTAAATATGAAATTAAATATAAAATTCATTTTAACACCACTCACGCTGAATGTCCCCTCCTTGAATCCCATAAATTAGAGAGAACAGCCACGCATAAGTTCGAAAACTTGGAAACACGTACAAGTGTTGAGGGTTAAAGTATAGCTTAAGAACCATCGTTCGCAAATTGTACGCTCACGTACGAGTTGCTTCTTACGTACATTCAAGGAGCTTCCGTTTCAGTCTGCCACTCGAGGCGCTTGCGATGTATGCTCGGCTGAATGATACTGCCGTGCCACGAGTTCCCATGAACGCGTTTCACGGCTGTTGACGCGGTATAACGCATAAATACGAGGTGCGAAGATGCTGACGGCGCAGAGAGGATGTGCGGACATTGATTTCCTGTACATACTGGTAAACGACGACGCACCGAATCGCAATCGGAAACTGCAGTTCACCTCGCATATTTCACTGAAGCATTCACTGCCGCTCCGACGATTTAAGACCCTACCCTAGAAAACTATTACAGACTAAACATGTCCTTGAAGTGAACGTCTTCGAACTCCTGTCGAGCATTCAACGGTCAGCGCTCCCTTTCGCAGCTCGGAAACAGGTTGATGTGTCCTGTCATGTTAATCTTGCAAGGATCGTTCAATTTTATATTGAAATATTGGTAACCTTGAAATCTAACTTACAAGCGGATGTAAAATTTCTTCTTTATAAAAAAAAAAACGATTGTAATATAGCAAGGTTAAGATTATCGAATATTGAAACTAAACGTACAGCGATTTGTGATAATATAAAAATAGATGATATTACGCAGGATAGTATCCTAACGGTGAACATCTTTAGTATTTTCCAGTTTAGAAAGGCGTATGGAAAATATACGAGATAGAAGTGTTATTTTATAGGACAATTATACATAGACGTTGTATTTTGTTGATCAAGTCGTGTCCAAGACGAAAAACTTTGTATTGCACTACATTGCAAAAAAAGCGATCGAAACGAAAAGAACATTGAACATTGTAACGTGAAACGATACAGAAGTAACAGGAGAAAACAGTGACAAAATTCTAGTGGATTCTAGTGGATTTATGGGGCTTCAATCGTCACGTGTCTGAGCGAAACAGTCCGCCCGATTTGAAAATTGGTCAACTTTATAAAACTTTATACGTAATAAAATAATATCTAGAATTCAAGAAAAGATTTCGTTTAATATAATACAGTTTTCAAAGTATTTAAAAAATACAAATGGTATTAAAAATATCATACTGAGGCAAGGAAGTGTGAGGAAGATGGTGAATAATTCATAATAACGTATTAAACAAATGGTATTCTTTCATATTTTGGAAAATGGTCAATATAATATTCTTTTTTTACACAGGGTGTTCGAAAAATGTTGCATTCCCTTGAAAAATGTGTTCTCCGTTATTTGAATTAACTTTCTCCTTTACGAAAATGTTCTCCGCAACTTCGTTAAGGAGTTATTTACGAAAAACACGGACCAATCAAAGCGCGGCAACAGTGGACGGATTCCGGCTCGACCAATGTCACCGCCACGCTCAGCATGACCGATCGCCGCGCCGAAATCCGTCCGCTGTAACCGCGCTGTGATTAGCCCACGTTTTTCGGTAATAACTCCTCAACAAAGCCGCGGAGAAAATTTTCGCAAAGGAAAAATTAACTTCGAATGACTTTAAGCATTATCCCCTTCAAGGAAATGCAACATTTTTCAAACACTCTGTATAGCGATTGATTTGTATCTCTTACTGTTCACTATTTCTGTGCAAGAGAGAAAACAATTTATTTACTACAAAGTATACATTGCGAGAATTGTTACGAAACGCGATAAAACGGCGAATAAAATCTTTAACAGCCGTTCGTTCTCAGCTGCTTAAATCGGTAGACGCGTTTCCCGGATTGCAAGGGTGCGGGATGAGCGTTCGCATTTCTCAATAATGCAAAGATGGGGCTTTTCAGTAGTCAAAAGCACTAGATCAAAGATCAATCTAGGCCGCGATCGCCCTCAAAAGTCTTATTTTTACGTTTACGAGGTGTAATTTGCATTATTCGGCAGCATGTAGCTGTCGCAACTTTATGCTTCCGAATAATGCAAATTACGATTGCGGCCTAGATTGATCTTTTATCCAACGCTTTTGACTACTGAAAAAGCCCATCTTTGCATTATCGAGAAATGAGGAGGCGCATCCCGCACCCTTGCAATCCTAGAACGAGAATCTCCCCCCTTCAAGTGATTTCTCGCAAAAAATTGTTCTTTACATATTAGGTGTACAAATAAGTTCGGTTCCTTTACATATATTCAATTGTGATTGCATCAGAAATTAATATTTTCTCCCGCCTCTTTGGTGTTTTAAGGGGTTACGCCACTCTGAGACGGCCGAAATGACATCAAAGTTTACGAATTTTTTTCTACGAAACTATGAATGTGACGATTATTTTATTATTATATATGGTTAGGACATACATTGAAGGATATATTGTGTAAATTTCATAAAAAAATATTACAAAATGGCCGAGTTATCCGTTGTCCTGCAGTACTCCTCCGTCAGGACCAGTGTAACCATACGGACCGGCCGCCAGGCCCCTTACCCTTCCGCCTCTCGCCGAGCCACGCACCGTAGCTTGCCTTTGCACTCTTCCTACTAACGCTGGCGTACGAAGCACCACGCTGGCGTACGGTCGCGTCAGCAACTAGTGGGAATAGTGGGAGGCTCACGCGACCGTACGCCAGCGTTAGTAGGAAGAGTGCAAAGACGAGATACGGTGCGTGGCGTGGTAGATGCTGCCTCCGCTATCCCCACTCTTACCACTACCGCTGGCGCCACCGAGTCGGTAGCATGCTACCGCTCTCATGCTAGCACTCGGTCGCGGCAGGGGGAGGGGGAAGGGGGGGGGGACGTGGCACGGCGAGGGACGGAAAGGTAAGGGGCCTGGCGGACGGTCCGTCTGGCTACCCTGGTCAGGACGCGCGCAAACGGTGTAACGGATTGTGATCAGTGTCGCCAGATCGAGAAAATCGAGGGGAATACTGGTGCCCCTCTTTGATGACCAGACCAGTCTACGGCACGGGCACCGTGATCTACGTTTTAGTGGGGGACGTTGGAGTGTGCGCATGGTGCTGGAATGGGATAGCGGAAGGGGAAAAGGAGGAGTCCACGTTTATCAGAAACTAAAAACTCAAGATTTTATTGTTCCTTGATAAAATATCTATCGCGAAGCATAGGGATTTCAAGAAACAACCATTTTTGTAGAAATGCGAGGAAAGTGAAAATGAACATCCAATTTTTACCAAAAAAATCAAACTTTAACCGATTGATATAAACAATTGGGATATCGTATAAAAAAATCATATGCTGCGTGATAGGTAATGTTATTAGAATTATGTGTACCAAATTTGAAATAAATCGGACGTAGAGTTTCCGAGATATTCATTATACCAGTTGTACAAATATAGTTTCGAGATAAACGCAAAAGAAGGAAAAGTGCGACTTTGAAACGCGACCTACCTGCTCGGTAACTTCGCTATTTTTGGGAACTGTTGCATCTACCATGGCTTAAATTATTCCCGGAACTTTAATCTCAGGCTGGCGTAACCCCTTAAAGCATCAATCTGACTTAACGCACTACATAAATTTACCATAATTGGTACATAACCTCAAAAAACAATACTTTGCACCATTGCGTTTAAGAAACAGCACATTCGACACTGTATACTCTATTCTTTTTGCATTTGAGTCAAAGAAAAATGCTGCCGAGGCTACGAAAATGATTTGTTCCGCGTTACGTGAAAATGCTGTAACCTATAACACATGCAAGAAGTGGTTCCAAATGTTTCGTAGTGGAAATTTTGATATCAGTGATGGAGAACGCAGTGGAATGCTGCAAAAGAGCAGGGCGAGAAATTAGAGCAATTATTGAATGAAAATCCTTGTCAAACACAACAGAAACTTGCTTGAGGAACTTGGCGTAACTCAACAAGCAATCTCCGTTAGTGTATTCCTTTTTTTTGTAAATAAAGATCAAAAGTATGCTCAATAGACACCGAACTTATTTGTACACCTAATACTTATTATGCTTCACATATGAAATATCATTGCAATTCGAAGTTTCCGGCAAGATAAATTTTCTAGTAAGTTGACAATTCGAAATAATATGGTCTAAAAATAAAACATGAAACATTTCTAGAAACTACTTATTGTTACACAGTAACTGTTATGTAAACTTTATTGCTGTAACTGTTATATGTATAATACATACAATATAAAACCCTAAGATGATGTTATTGCCAGAAACATAAAAATGTCTGACATAATCTTATAGAATCGATGTACATACAAAGAATCAACATAAAACCGACGTAAAAATCTATTTTGAAATTGTAACTAGAGCCGATGATCTCGCTTATTTCAGTTCTTTACAGGGGTAAACTTTACTTCACCGGACTCAAAATTAGTGGCTTTCTCCTATAAATTATGGTGTATTTCGTCGTAGTTTCGAACCTGTAGGACCAATGGTTCAGGAATTATGCTAGCTTAAAGTTGAGCAATCTGCAGTGTTTTTGACAGGTCAGGGCGCCGCCATATTAGTTTGTAGTGACGACCGCGAGCCGCTTACCGAGCATAGACTTATACAGAGGCAGATTGCGCAGCCTGTACAAATCATTTCTTCGTTGAAATGATTTCATTAGTTTTTTGTCACAAAATAGATTTTTTGAAAAATCCTGAAGTCGTAGACAAATTTTGAGACCGGATTTGAAATCAGCGTGAAAAAATCTACAGGAAATGATGTGTAGCATGTTAAAAAAAAAATTTCCGCACGTGGTATTGAAAAAACCGCAATTTTCTTGACATTGTGCAAGTTTGACGAAACTTTTCAAGGTTAAAAAACGTTCGTACCATAATCTCCCTATTTTTCCCATATTCTATCAAGTTTCAGCTGTAAATAAAAAAATGTTCAGCGCTCTATCTCATTTCTAACGGAAGTTGTTTGATTTTGTCTCCGATTTAGACGGAAGGTCCCACTGTGATGGCGCAGCGCGACGGGATACGGCGAACGACCGTTCTAGTGGTTTAAACAATCATAATGTATTAATATTGGATATCACCGTATTCGGGAAAGTCTACAGAATCTTTTGCTGTAAAGAACAATCCAATATCTTTTATAATAACATCACAATATTTGTTTAAAGTTGAAAAATATGTTTTTTTTCAAAGCCACGTTTTTCAATAACTGTGCGTATAGGAGAAAAATTAAGGACAGATTCGGAATCAGCGCAAAAAACTCTATAAGAAGGACCCAACAGTATATTGAAATCAAATTTGGTGTTGGACAGTGTTATCGGTGTATGAGTGAGATAGATATACAACCCGTCGCCATTGTCTATAAGTCTACGTTGCCGAGCAGAACCGCCGCGCCGGTCCTTGCCCCCCCCCCTCCCCGCCCAATCACCACCAACCCCGGAAAGGGCTTCCGGGCCT
>KB639995.1:780258-793876 GCA_000346575.1 Lasioglossum albipes
CGTCACACCCCCCACACCCCTTTTCGACTCGTATAACGCTATCACGATGAAAGCAGCAGGCGCACACGGATCGGTTGGTCTGGTGTGCCGATGGCGGCGCCGGCGCCATCGCTATTCGCTATCTCTTACAATAACAACCAATTACCGCGCTATATAGAATTCTTCTCCCGGACAGACGTAACACCCGGCAACACGCGTTTTACCTGCTCGATGGATCGGATACCAGCTATTATCTCTCCTAACTACCGCAAAAGTTACCGCACTATCGCCTACCTACCTGTACACTCCCAGACAAAACCGATCCGCGTGTCCCGATATCCTTTATTTCTTGCATCTTGAATCGATTCAACGCCTCGCGACGAAACTTACGAGTGATACTGAATAATAGGGGTGGAAATTCGGGTTCCGATTGGGTCGAGTATTTCTCCCGGGCTTGTTTTTACCTTTTATGAATAATGTTTTTTCAAATCCTGAAATTATAAAAATATGAGAATGATTGACAATTTTGTTTACCTCGCCAACGAGAATACATTCTCATTGAATTGTACAAATATATTCAGGGTAAAATATTTATTTTGATGTATTTTAATCTTGTTAGAAAAAAATACCGCAGTAATAGGTACATTTGCCCTAAAATGTACAAATGTCCCTAGAATAGCTGGCTACAATCTGTGAAGAGATTAAAAGAATTTGAGGATAAACTGATTGAAACTATCACGGTGAGAAATAAACTCCTATTTGGTTCCTCTGTGCTGCAATTGTCAAAAACAATGTTCACCTAAAGATGCAGTGCAAAATGTGTGCCAAAGTCTTTGGACACCCTCAAAAAACGAATTGTTTTTCTAACTACTTTTTTTTTTGTAACAGAGGAAAAAATGTTTTTACGCGCGACCCCTCCCCCCCTCTCCAGTTCCATATAAGGCGGTTGAGGGGAAGAGTGTGGGACTCGGCTCCGCCAACGATGATAGGCGGCGGAAACAGGACTAAATCCTTGCCCATACTCACTAAAACAACCTCTGTTCAGGGGCCAATTCTATTGGCCCCTTTTTAGCTCATTAGCATGCCGGGAGTTGGATCACATGTGACTCGTTTTTCACATACTACAATGTGAACCTCCTCCGGCCCTCCGCCACACCTGTTCTTTGCTATTAAGCCTTTTTGAGACTTAACCCTCATCCGTCCCTCGTGTCAATTTGACAGAGGTTTCCCGAAATAAGATATACTGTTATGTTATTTGTAGGTAGATTTACCCCGAACTTCGTGACTTTTATTTTTTTAATACCAAAGAAAAACCGAAGATGTAAATGTTAACTCATCAATTTCAATAAAAAAACCTAGAGAAATAACTACTATTTAGTACCTTGTTATTTCTTCGATCTTTTACCACTGTATCTAGGTGCACGGTAGTGCACCAGCCAAGTTCCTCGCACTTCCTTTTACACGAAACAACTTAGCCGTTTTTTAGAGGCTTATAACTCGGCACTGGAGGCAGATGGAGAGATGTAATTTCGTACACTTGTTAAATGCGATCATGTCTCAATATTGACGAAACATTAATCTTCCAACATTCGTAGGTTCCGAAATATAGGACCTCAAAAACCGCTTTTGTCACTGACTGACTGGCTGACAGATCATCAAAACCTTTTGGGTACTTCCCATTGACCTACAAGCTTGAAATTTGGTACATAGGTCCACCATAACAAACACTCAAAGGAATAATTATTAAAGTTTGAAATTTTACACCTTAAAGGGGTTGTATTAAAAAAAAACATTACTAAATAGGTTATGTATGGAGAAAATGAAATATGCCGCTTTTCCCATAAGGAACCGTGTAAATTCCGGAAAGAATCATCTGCTCTCTTCAAACGTCCGTACAGCGCCATTCGAGGTAGTGGCAAATAGCTCAAACTGTTAGATTACGATAAGGTAGAAAATGACATTAAAATTATAACAAAAAAAAATCTAGGTAAAGTTGAGTTCCAATTCGCCGGCAGAGTGTTAATCTTTGATAAGTACTTACTTGATAATTGATGAAATTTCAACAAAAATGGATGAAATCCCAACAAAAACATCCTGTAAACAGGAGCCAAGTTCTCTATGGCCGTAAAAAGTTGTGAGATCAAACAAAATACGGCCAAGTTCGTTAGTTTAGAAATACCTCTTGCAATACTGAAAAAAGCGTTTGTAAAAATTAGTTTAAAAGAACGCTATTTAATTTTTAATGAATTACATGGAGTGCTAAATTATTTAAACTTCGCCGTTACTTTTTAAACCAATGGCCATAAAAGGTGTTAGGTAGTGGCCAAGTTTGAATAATTTAGCCCTCCATGTAATTCATTAAAAATTAAATAGCGTTCTTTTAAACTAATTTTTACAAACGCTTTTTTCAGTATTGCAAGAGGTATTTCTAAACTAACGAACTTGGCCGTATTTTGTTTGATCTCACAACTTTTTACGGCCATAGAAAACTTGGCTTCTCTTTACAGGATGTTTTTGTTGGGTAATATTTATAGCAACAAAATTAGCGATTGTGAATATAGTATACACTTCTCCTGGCTCTAGGTAATTTCTTACTTTAGTGTTTCTGAATTAATGTATACAATACATATACAGTCACTACCCAATTAATATTCGGACACTCTTAAAACAACGATAACTATTTAAATATTGGACCATACGATTCTAACTTTTTTGAGAAATTAGAACAATTGGTTTGTGCTATACAATGTGAAAAAATTTTGCGGAAAATTTCAAGTTGTCGGAATTGCAGAGAAAATACTAAAATACAAAACGTTTTTTTTTAATTTTCGATATTGGCCCACATAAATAAGTTGTAAAATGCAACTTTTAATTTTTAAAATTGACTAAATGCCGACTAATTGACGACTAATTGCAATTTTTGAAAAAATTTCTTTTCACATCCTGTAGTAAACTAATTGCTCTAGCTTCCCAAAGAAGTTCAAATCGTATAGTCCAATGTTAAGAAAGTGATCTTTTTTTTTAAAGCAATCGAATATTAATGGGAGTCGCTGTACATTATGTTTTTAAGTGAAAAGAATATAAGAATTTATAATTTGTCTATATTTAAACATTCATAACCGTATTTCATCCCCAATTGCATTTCCTTCCAAAAAATTTTCCATTTATTTTGCAATTTTTTCAACGAATTTCAAACAAATCACTTTATCTGAAAATTGAAGTGATTTTTTTGTTTTATGGAATAACTGGTAATTATTATTATCAGATAATCAACTCAAACATTCCGACAAGTTACAAAACTATGATCTCAAATCATGCACAATTCATACATAGCGAAATATTTGACACATATTGCTTTTTTTTAGTCAAAATATCTTTCAACATTCTATATTTCATTGTCCACATGAAGGGCACGAAAACTTCTGCAAATTGATTTTTCAATGATAATTACAATGTAAATGCTTTGAGAATTATATGCAGGTTTTCATAACGGCCATACGTTTTGCAGATAGCTGGATGACAGGATTTGCTAGGCACGTTATACCTAACTTTATTAACGAGTGGATTAATTTAGATAAAACTCTCTTCCTCTTACGCCCCATTTTCTACCTCTCTGTCTCTTCTTTCTCATTTTTTTATAACCGCCATAAGAATGGAGAAAAAACACTGGAATGGCCGGAATTACGAAGAAAGTATAGAAAAACCGTCGTAAATGAAAAATAACAGACTCGGAGCGTCACAGCGATGCAAAGAAAATTCAGATAGAATCGAATGTCAATAGACAACGAGGATCGAAAATATTTTGCTTTGAAAAAAGTCTGAACAACAGAAGGAGCGGGAACCCCAAAGAAGAAAAATATATGATACTATACATTGAAAAAGTTACGACATAGAAACTAGGGATGGGATCAAGTTCAATATGTACTCACAAATCCAATAACAATAACCAAGTTTCATTTCATGGGTTTCGATTACTAAATACTTAAGAGCATAATGTTTCAATGATTATATTTGAAAAGTATTCATTTTATACAAACTGATATCGAACCTCGGAATGAGTACTTACAAGTTTCGAAAAGATACTTATAAGTACTTCGATGTTGAAAGGAATCGAATCTTTCACAAGTAGTACTCGAATCTTGGAAATCAGAACTGAATAGTAGGTTCTAAGCACTTTCTTTATTAAATTCGTAACTATTTTGGAATAATATTTCATTTACAATACTTGATTTTATCCTGTTACTTTCTTTATCCATGATATTTCCTGCTTTTGAAAACCCTCTTCCTGAAGGTACTGAAGCGGCCATTATACAAGGATAATCACGTGCAATTTTTGATAAAATGTTATAAAATGGGGTACTTCAGTGAATTTTCACGCCAAAATAATAACGGGACTTCTTTTCGTTCGAAATATTGTGATTTTAGATAATTTTCCTTTCCTTACACAGCAGACGATGAAAAAATTATGATTAGAAAATTCAGACAATTTCCGGTACGATATTCATAAAAGTTTCGAATCTGCTCGACCAAGATTCGAATATACTTGCAAGTATTATTTCCGTTTACCAGAGTACTTGTAAAAGGTTCGAAACTGTCTGGCATAGGTTCGAGTATACTTATTGTTAGTAAGATTTAAAACGAAAAACGTGGGGCGCAAGATAATACATAGTAAGGAGTGTAGAGAGTACAACAGTACAACCCCTGGCAGAATGTTTCCGATCGGAGGCATTGATACGGATTTTAGAGAAAACATTCACAATTTAGAAGTATAAAATATTACTTTATGGAGTTAAAACTGATGGGAAATGAAAAGGGGCTTTTTGTAGAAAATTAAATTTCCAACAATTTATGTCCTCTGACAATTTTCTAAACTAAACAAAACTAAACCAAACTAAACCAAACTAGACCAAACTAAACCAAACTAATCCAAACTGAACCAAACTAAACTAAACTAAACTAAAAATAAAATAATTTTTTTGAAATTACTACTACACTACCCCTGTATTTTCGTACGCGTGGACGGGCCAGCCCTCTCCGCCCCCTCTCACGATCTAACCATAACTCACTCTGTTCACATAATCTTCTTATTGTATAATGTCATCCTATCATAGAATGTGATCTTTTCAGAACGGAGCCTTTACGTTCCCCCGACCATTATTTCGGGGGAGAGGCAGTTCTGCAAATTCACCGAAATATAAATATACTCGAAAACTGCGCAGCTAATAGAAAAATGTCATGGAACATAAATAGTTGGAAATTTAATTTTCTACAAAAAAGGTCTCTTGATATAAAGAAATCTACTTTACCGCCTAAACCAGGCTGATTCGACACCATGTTATATATACATTTTTTTCTTAAAATAACCCCAACAACACAAATATAACCTCAAAACGAGGGGCCACGGAAATCGTAATCTCCCCTAGTTTAACATCAATTGCAAAATTTGTACCCAACAGACAGACAAGAAAGCGAGCTAATAAAAACGTAGTAATAAAATAGGACTTTCCAGGGTGATCGCGGCCTAGATTGATCTTTTATCTAGCGCTTTTCACTACTGAAAAATCGCATCTTTGTATTGCCGAAAAATGAGAATTTTCTATCGTGGAAGAAATTGTTAAAAAAATTCGTGAATGGAAAATAACAGACTAGAAGCGCCACAGCGATGCAAAAAAATTTGATAGAATTGAACGTAAATAGACAACGAGGATCGAAAATATTTTGGTTCGTAAAAAGTGGGAACGCAGAAGGAGGAGCGGAAACTCTGGAGAAGAAAAACATATGTGTGATACGTGAAAAAAGTTAGGATACAGGAACCAGAAGGCAGAATGCGAAAGACGTGAGATACTTAAAAAGGAAAAGTAGTTAAGCGGTGGAAAGAAAGGAAAACAAAAGGGAGATATCATGCCGACGTGAACTGACAGGAACAGTGACAGGAGAAACGAAATATCGAGAATGGAAGAGAGAATGCAGAGAGGGAAAAACGACTACCGTTTTGTTGGTCGCAATTGAGGTTCGTTTATTGTCCGATTATTAATTACTCTCGATATATCGAGACCCCGGACAATCGTAAATAATATCGGGGAAACCGTGCGCTGTCGTGTCGCGATCATTATTTACCACGGAGTATTACGTTGCGCGTTGGCTCCCCGACCGCGATTGTTTCAAAAGCCGGTCGAAGAGAGGGTGCGCAGGAGGCTCTAAATTACGGCACGACGAGAAAAAGCCGGATGAAAATCGGGTGTAAAAATTTGGCTAGTTTCACATTCGACCGCAATCCAATTACTTCCAAACGGAAGATCTCTGCGTACATATGTAGGCGTATACAATTCGCAGTAATCGATGGTCACCTATAAACCCAAGTGTGAAATCAGCTGATTAATGGGTTCCATTTTTTGTCACGATGCACATACGTACAGTAGAAGCCCGATAGTTACATGAAGATGGGCTGAAAAAGCATTTACGTCGTACTTACGGTTCGTGCAGTTAACGTGATTACCAATCATCTACAGAGCGCCACAGTGCGACAAATGATCATTTTAGCTGAACAAAATTCACTTTCTAATAAACAAAAACTAACTGTGCTAATATAATCTAAAATAACCATGTATTAAAACCATTGAATATTAAAACTTAGAATTCTTTTGTTGAATGTTTACAGAGCATGTAAACTTTACCTTAAAGACGGACGGTTAACCATAGGATGAATTCATAGAATGAATGGCCACATTTCCATACGCGCTAGAAATATTTCTAAATTTTACTAAAGAGTATTTAAATTTCCTGTACAGTGAGTGTACAAAGTATTCGTACTCCTTTTAAGAACTAATAACTTTTTTATAATTGTACCAAACGACCTGATTTTTTATAATCAATTAGAATCATTGGTTTACTAAATGCAGTAATCGCTCCTTCGTTGTCCTGAATCATGGGCACGATCGTTGTCCAGTGCCTACCCACTCCACTGCCTGTCAATAAGAGGATTAGGCCTGCGTGATCTGGTCGCCAGATGTGTCCCAGGACTGTCTAGACCCGCGCAGAACGGAGAACAATAGGAAAAGAATATGGCAAGGAAATAAGGAGTTTTTTAAAGCCAAACAGTTGACTGTTTTTGATTGCGAATGCTTTTCTTTGTCATTTACCTAGCCGTTTCACTAAAGACGCAGTCATAAATCAAAAATAGTGTCCGGGCACGGTCGTTGTCCGCTCAAATCCCCGGCCTTTGGACAACGAAGGAGCTCTTACTGTATTTAAATTTCTTGTACAGTGAGTGTACAAAGTATTCGTACTCCTTTTAAGAACTAATAACTTTATTATAATTGTACCAAACGACCTGATTTTTTATAATCAATTAGAATCATTGGTTTACTAAATACAGGAATCGCTCCTTCGTTGTCCTGAATCGTGGGCACGATCGTTGTCCAGTGCCTACCCACTCCACTGCCTGTCAATAAGAGGATTAGGCCTGCGTGATCTGGTCGCCAGATGTGTCCCAGGACTGTCTAGACCCGCGCAGAACGGAGAACAATAGGAAAGGAATATGGCAACGAAATAAGGAGTTTTTTTAAAGCCAGACAGTTGACTGCTTTTGACTGCGAATGCTTTTCTTTGTCATTTAACTAGCCGTTTCACTGAAGACGCAGTCATAAATCAAAAATAGTGTCCGGGCACGGTCGTTGTCCGCTCAAACCCCCGGCCTTTGGACAACGAAGGAGCTTTTACTGTAGTGTGCAGAAAAGATTTTCCAAAAATTACAATTTACAAGGTTGTATGCAGAAATAAAAATGGCATTTTTTAAAACTTTTTTATTACTGCCCTTCAAAGAAAATTTTAAATATATGTTTTGCAGATCTATGTTAGTTATACACATGCTGGAAATTTCATCAAAATCAAATTAACATGCACACGAGCTGCAAGCGATTAAACATGTTGAAAATCGTAGTTTTACACGACTTTTGATCAGTTTCTGCTTAAAATTCACAAAATCGTACATCTTTCGATGCCTGTCGTTTTTTCCTGCGTCAACCGATTTCGTTTCCCACTGTAAATAGCCGTAGAATTTTAGACCCGAAAGACCTGCCGAATAATGAAAATTACTTTTGAGGCCGATCGCGGCCTGGACTAATCTTTTATCTAGCGCTCTTGACTACTGAAAAACACCATCGTTGCATTATCGAGAAATGAGAAGGCGCATCCCGCACCCTTGCAACCCTGGAAACGAGTCTACCCACTAAGATTCTGGCAATTGTAACACCAAGGCAAGAGACGTCCTTTCTTTTTTAATGTGGAGAAATCTTCGTGGAGACCTTTGACCGAGTCAGGAACAGTGTCACATTCTTATCGACTGAAATCCCACAGCGGCTTTCCTCGGACCTTAGGAGAAGCACCTGGAGCTAATATAACTACTTCTCGGTGTCTCTCCACTTCATTGACGTCTCGAGGGCGACGGGACGTGCCTCTATAGACCTAATCAGACAGCGCGCAGTAGATTGGGTCTGATTTCTTTGTGGTCAGCCACACTATAAGTCAAGAGATGTAACAGTAGTAACGAACGTGTTAAATAGTTGACCGCTGTTTTCATAGCACAGTGAAACAAAGTATGATTATAAAGAAATTGTCATATTATTAGCCAAAATGCGACAAGGTGACGCACAAAACCCGCTGCTATCTTTTTTATCTTATTTTATCTTATTAGAAATTTTTTCTATCTGTTTCTGAACTCAAGACTGGTGATTGACGACATTAAGCACATGGATTGCATAAAATGTTATTACTCAAGGGTGATTAATTAAAAGAATTCTAGAACTGTAAGTGAGACTAACAAAATCGTTATGATCAGACTGCGGATCTTTATGCGAAATAAAAATGTTCTGCATCGATTGTGGGAAGCAGGAGTAAAATGAACAGTGATTTTTTAAATTTGATTGCATTAAAAACAACATTACAGTATTCTTAAATTTTTCTGATTTCTTACTGTATTATATTTCACCCAGCCAATCTTCATAAATTCAAATTCTTCATAAATGCATGAAGATCCGCTGTCTTGTTATGATAATTGTCGATATCAGTTTTAGCCTACAGTGAAGACAATAGATCAGAGGTGGGAACCTTTTTACCATTAGAGACCACATTTAAGTTAGAGGCAGTAATAAAGAAGACCGCTATAATTTTATTATACGTTCCCCTCCTATGCAATAGATAGATACAACCCCTGGCAGGATGTTTCCGATCGGAGGCATTGATACGGATTTTAGAGAAAACATTCACAATTTCGAAGTATAAAATATTACTTTATGGAGTTAAAACTAATGGGAAATGAAAAGAGGCTTATTGAAGAATAGAAAACAACAAAGTAACATGAGCTTCCATTTATTATACCAAAGAAACGAGAAAATAAACAAAATGTTACATGGAAAAAAGTTTCCGATTCGATTTACACTGTCCAACAACAACTTTGTTCAACAATTACTGTTGGATTCCGAATCTACCCTTAATTTTCCCCCTAGACGCACAGTTTCTGAGAAACTTGATTTTGAAAAAAAATACATATTTCTCAACTTTAAACAAATATTGTGATGTTATTATAAAAGATATTGGATTGTTCTTTGCAGCAAAAGATTCCTTAGACTTTCCCGAATACAGTGATATATAATATTAATGCATTATGATTGTTTAAGACGGAGAGACACCACTTTTGCACCAATTTTTGAGGATATTTTTCAATTTATCTCAAAAAATAAGGGTCGTGCGGAAAATCGAACTATACCACGCGATAGAGCAGACTTTTATCTTGAGAAACCATCCTATGTATTAAGTTTGAAACGTCGACGTTTTTTTCGAACCAGAAAGCAAAATATCTTTGCCCGACATGAGTTGTCGCCAGTGGCCCTCACCACTCGAACAGTCGTTCGCCGCTTCGCAATGATTGTTTAAACATGTTTAAACAATGATAATGTATTAATATTATATATCAATGGATTCGGGAAAGTCTAAAGAATCTTTTGCTGTAAAGAACAATTCAATATCTTTTATAATAACATCACAATATTTGTTTAAAGTTGAAAAATACGTTTTTTTTTCAAAGCCATGTTCCTCAAAAACTGTGCGTATAGGAGAAAAATTACGGACAGATTCGGAATCGGCGCAAAAAACTCTATAAGAAGGACCCAACAGTATATTGGGAACATAAAAAAAGTTGAAATTTGGTGGACGCTGCGCCGTTTTTGGATCGAAAAAACATCGACATTGCAAACTTGGTCGTTGCAATTGGTGCAAAAGTGGTGTTTCTCCTTCTTTAATGATTGTTTAAACATTCATAATATATTAATTCGACCCCATCCGATAGATGGACTACATCGTCGAAAATCTTTCTCGCTAGTTACTGAAAGGTCACCAATCAGTATACAGGGTGTCCCAAAACTCCTTCAAGTCTGGGAAATGGGAGGTTCCTTAGGTCATTTGAAGCGACATTTTCCTTTGCAAAAATGACCGCAGCGGCTTTGTTTAGGAGTTATTAGCGAAAAACACAGACCAATCTCACCAATCAGATCTAGCCGAGAGCTGGCACTGTCGGCCCGGCCCGGCGCGCCAACTGTTTATTGGCCGACTGTGCCAACTCGCGTCTAGGTCGCGCTCTAATTGGTCCGTGTTTTTCGTTAATAACTTCTAAACAAAGCCGCGGATAACATTTTTGCAAAGGAAAATGATGCTTCAAATGATCTCAGGAACCTCCCATTTCCGGTTGTTGAAGGAATTTTGGGACACCCTGTATAATGAAAATAGAGATATCTAAAGAAACTCAAAATAGAAAGAATGATTTAAAACCAAATTCATCATAGTTACATTACAGCGACATTTTACCAGAAAATTTGTTTTACTACTAATTATGCAAGTAGACCGCGAAATATTAAAATTAAATTAAAACAATGCTATAAAAATTCGTTAGCCATTATATTGCAAAAATATAAAAATATGTAAGATTTATTGCCTTATACAGGGTGGGGCACCTCATTTTGCCACCTCAAATATCTTTGTTGTTTTCAAAGAAACGTCAAATGTCTGAAGGACAAAGTTGAATGGTAATATGGGGCTCATACGATACAAAAAAAATTTTTGTTTTTATCTAATTTTTTTAGAGATATGAAGGTCACCTTCATTTTTTTAAATGGAATGAGGTATTTTTTAATACATCAATCGATGCAGCTGGACATTCGTAATAAAAAAGTACCAACCTATGTATGTCGAAAAGTTAGTAGTTCAGGAGATATTTCAATTTAAACAACTCTAAAATACCATTGCGGTCGTACTAAGACGTTACATAAGTCAGTAAACGCTAACGTCATACATAGGTTAGTACTTTTTTATAACGAATGTCCAGCTGCATCGATTGATGTATTAAAAAATACCTCAATCCATTTTAAAAAATGAAGGTGACCTTCATATCTCTAAAAAAAATTACATAAAAACAAAAATTTTTTGGTATCGTATGAGCCCCATTTTACCATTCAACTTTGTCCTTCAGACATTTGACGTAACTTTGAAAACAACAAAGATATTTGAGGTGACAAAATGAGGTGCCCCACCCTGTATACCTCCAGTATATCACAATTATTTCAGTAATAGGTTAAACTTCACCTGAGGAAACCAGAAATTTTTATTTTATTTAAATGTAACCCTGTAGATTTTGACGAGAAAATACCGAAAATCCAAGTTTTAATGTTAGGAAACCGCCGTTTAAAATTATAAGTGTTCAAAGTTTAAACATTTCCAGTGTTTTTGACTGGAAATCGCAGAAACTTTAAACATTTCTAACGTTTGAACCGTTGATCCTCCAGGATCGCAACTTGGATTTCTCGCATCTTCTCGTCCAAATCTACTGGATAACATAGAAAAAAGGCAAAAGTTTCTGGTTACGCAAGGAAAAGTTTATCCCAAATCGCAGTTGATTGTCATTTATTCCAAAATCGGCAATTTCGTGTGGTCCGACCTAATGTAACTATGTTCGACTCACAATAGGATAACGCTTCAAACATGATTTACCTTGTCAGTATTCTATTAAATACTATCTTAGGGAGGGTGTCATTTGTTAACCAAACTGTAGAGATGATGGAAGCAAACATAGCACAGTATTACTATTCATATTTATCCGCAAAAGATGTGAAATACGACATGGTTTGATGAAGAGTCTAATTTCCGTCCAGTGTACAATGGCTGCAAGACGGCAAGATGCTCGATTTGTAATTTGTGCCTCGGCGATTGGACGAAACATGCAGAGTGTCCGATCTCAACGTTTCAGTCTGGGAGCTGCAAACAAAGTTAGATTGGACACAGTCGTATATACAGGCCAAAGACCATTTTGAGATCATGACCGACCCTACCAAATAACAAAACTTTCTTGGACTCGTCACCGTTGAATCTTGCCCTCGACCGGTCAACCAATCGTTCCAATTTCCGGTCGCAAGCGTGCCACGAAACCAGATATAATCCACTTACTATCACGGAGAAAGGACACTATTCAGAATTTCATCCCAGATAACGATAGCAAAACTGGTCTATTTCAATTATTACATATACAGTTAGGAGCAAAACTGATCACACACACACACACTTTAAATCAGAATAACTTTTTTGTGAATGGACCAGACGACTTCAATTTCTCTGTAAGGCTAGAAGTTTAGTAAATGACGTCTAACAAATATGTTGAAAAAATACATTTGGTCGTAACTGTGAAAAACAATAGTACAAATTGATTTTTACAACTTTTTTAGCTGGACCAATAACGAAAATTTGAAAGATGCGTTTGGTCGACTCGTATATTAGGTCAATCGAGAAGTTCCGTCCGTTTAGCATCGAGTAGCCGTAGTTAAAACTGTCGTTAACTATAACATCTAAAGTAAGGTTAACTTTTTAGTTTGAACATCTTTCAATAAAGTTCAGTACATAACAATATACGCTTGCATCGATAACATCGTTTTTTCTACATTGAAGATGTCGGAATTTGAGCCGAATAAGCGTCATTTGCGCGAAGTGTTAATCTTTTGTTTCAATTGGAAGAAAACTGCAGCTGAAGCTCATCGAATGATTGTAGACGTTTATGGCGATAATGCTGTTTCCGGTAAAACATGTAGAGAGCGGTTTCGACGCTTTAAAAATGGTGATTTTACTGTGGAGGACAAAGAGCGTTCTGGCCAGCCACGAGTACTCGAAGACGAAGAATTGCAGGCATTGGTGGATGAAGATCCATGTTAAACGCAAAAACAAATTGCAGAAGCGTTAAATTGTCCTCAATCTGTCAATTCCGATCGTTTAAAAGCCTTGGAGAAGGTCGACAAGGAAGGAAAGTGGGTCCCGTATGAACTGAAGCCAAGAGACATTGAAAGGCGGAAAACCACCTGCGAAATTCTGCTTACTAGGCAACAAAGAAAGGGGTTTCTCCATCGTCTCATCACTGGGGATGAAAAATGGATTTGTTTTGACAATCCTAAACATCGACGCCAAAGCGGAATATCCACGGAAAGAAGGCTTTACTCTGTATTTGATGGGATCAGAAAGGTGTGGTGTACTATGAGCTGTTAAAATCTGGTCAAACAGTCACAGGGGATCTCTACCGACAACAAATTATCCGTTTGAGCCGAGCATTGCA
>KB639995.1:806076-819600 GCA_000346575.1 Lasioglossum albipes
AACGTATCTATAATGAGGTAGCAGAGCGGCCAGAGCTCTGTGGCAGTTATATTGGTGGGACGAGTGATAGTGATAGACGAGAGACGTGATGCGGAACGAGAGGTAAGTTATTATTAATATTTTATTATACAATGGCAGTTAATAGTGGAGAAAGTGCTGCAAAGAGGTGTAATACTCGCCAAATAAAATATTTTGTTGTTTTATTATGTATTTCGCTTAGTTATTTTAGCACTCCTTCCCTTTCCCATCCTCAAAATAAAGAATAAGTTTGAATTATATTAAATTTCAATATAACTATGTATATTACTAATAAGCTTTTAAAATTCTGCGGGGTGCTCAAGGTACCCGATTTTGTACGCTACTGAGGCTGTCTGAGGCTAAAATCGCCGCGCATGCGCGAAAAATAGTGCCTCGAATCGAAGCACTGATCTCGACAATCGCTCGAACCAAGAACAACGAATCCTTTACCTCGAACATCGCTTTATTGTACCTTGTTAAGTTTCTAAATATACATACAGGGTGTCCCAAAATTCCTTCAACAGCCGGAAATGGGAGGTTCCTGAGAACATTTGAAGCAATATTTTCCTTTGCGAAAATGTTATCCGCGGCTTTGTTTAGGAGTTATTAACGAAAAACACGGACTAATCAGAGCGCGACCTAGACGCGAGTTGAACCATATAGTTAACTCCTGAACCATTCATCCTACAGGATCGAAACTTCGATCTGCAGCCGCCCCGGGTACAAATCTGCTGGATTACGTACCAATACATCATAATTTATAGGAGAAAGGCACAAATTTTGAGTCCGCTAAAGTAAAGTTTACCCTTAAACTCTTTTAATCTTTTTATTATTTTGTGTTATACCTACCTACTCATTTTTGTCATAAATGCATAAAGTCCGCAGTCTAATAATAACTTATGTTACGTCCTAGGGTGGACGTATGTTATAGATTTAAAAGATTTAATTGATAGATTTTAAATTGAGAATAAAACGCAGTTTTGAACCTATCTGCATTCACTGCCTTCGGTTCGGGTAATTGAGGATTTGTTAAATACTAAGTGACTTTGATCTTGGAATTGGAACGAAGAAATCGAAGTTGGGTAAACTCTTTTAAAATGATTTGAAATCTTGATTTTGTATAAAAAACAACAAGAATATATTCTATTGAACAAATAGGGTACATTGAGTTATTGAAAGCTTATAATAACTTTGTTAGTAAGTACCGTTACGCAGTGATTTCGCTCGCAATGTATTTGATGTTGACGCTGATTTGGAAATGGTGATGTTCACGATTGTTGATAAATAACAATTTCCAGCGGGTTAACACGCTTTTTGAAACTTTTCACTTCACTGAACGATTGCATGAACTCTTTCTAAACTTTCTTTATAGACTGAATTTACTATTTGGTGTATGCTGTGTACTGTCGGCTTCCGACTATTGAATGCTAGATGCAAAAAAAGGCGCTCCTGATGATGAGCTGTCCCTTTTATAGGTTGATCTCCCATTGTTCTCGTAGGTGAGTGCGTCTTTGCCAATTCCGTTTAATCGCTTTTCTTCTTAGTCTCTTTCTTCTTATTCGTATGCGTTGCATCTTTTATCTTTCTCTTGGCCGGATCATATTACTCTGTGCGTCTTCCTAAATTAGGGGAAACGCACCATTTCTTAGACTTATTAATCATGAGGTGGCTGCATCATCACCAATTCTTTTTAATCGTTTTCTTCGTAATTGCTTTCTTCTAAATTGGGCACATTACATCGATCGGAGAACAATCCGTTGCTCATCAATTCATCCGAAAATCCTCACACTCTTCAGTGATGGACAGACTTCAGCGAATATTCGCTCACGATTTATTTTCAGAACTAACACAATAAAATAAATCTCGCTATTACGCAGTTTTCTTAATTCTATCGCACGTAGTGTGGTATAATATACGATAGTTTGACATTAATTTTAATATTTGATATTTTAGTTCTCGTACAACATTATTGAAACAAATATATAGAAAGATATTAGGAAAATGTATGTTATGCTTGATTTTATCATCAATTATTATTATTGGCTAAACCACTGGACGTGACACTTACATATGTACTTGTAATTTTTCATTATACACGTCAAGATTATTTTTCCACAAATAAGCTATCAAACATTTAGGAGCAGAAAAAGTGCTTGCAGAATGTCATGTTCTATAAATAAATTATTTCTTTGTTTCTGGTAGAGCTTATATTATGCACACGTACTGCAAACAATGTATTATACAATTTATTTGATATTTTATCTGGACTGAATAAAATGTCGACGATTTATCAGTAACGTTGAACATGGTTCCAAACGTTGTAGAATCCCAAAATTGTGCGTGGGAAATGCACACGCTTCCAATGATTTGTACTGTGTCCTTCGTATTTATGTGCTCCCACCAAAGAGCTAATAAATCTCTCAAACAAAGTGCATGTGATGTTATTCCTTTATTTCATTGTTGCCCGTAGCAATTGCTAACAACAGTGACAGCACGACTTCATTTCTATATGTATATTGCTTATTTTATCTTAATGGAAAAAAAAAGATTAAAGTGCTGATAATATTCTTTCTTCTGAAATCGATTCTAAATATACCTCCATGTATGCATCAATTAAATAAAGTTACATATCAATACAACAAACGTTACTAACATTAAAAAAAAATTGTACATATTTTTGAAACTACTGTTTGTACACGAGGGCATATTAATCGCAAAAATCGAAAAAAATTTATTATACGCTATAATCAACACCATTTTAACATTCGATAGTGTACCCTACAATCGACCCAGACTTATTTTTCAGAATCATTCAGGTAATTATATAATACTAGAATTACCACACCAGTCAAAACGACTGGTTCCACAATTTCATTTTAAAATTCTTACTTCATGTTACATTTTTGTTCCGTAATTATGTGATGACTTTGCAGCGATAATTAAAGGTGTAATATAATGAATTTTATTTTTGTATAATTTATTCAGAATCAAAATAATTTTGATAATAAACTACACAATTCAATTACAATGTATTTAAGTTAGCTCAACTCTGGTTCTAGTGTTAAGAAAGTTCCTGCACTTGTTTGGACTTTGAAAACAGCATAGATTTTGTTAAATCTCTATCACTTGTGACTCCTGCTTCCCTCTGTATTATCAATGTGTATAATATAATCGAGTTTCAATTTGTGTGTACACGTGGAGCGATCTTCTTCCTGATAATACATTTTTCTTGATCAATTTATAAGATTCATCTTCATCAATCGAACTCTTCGAAACCTCCTGAACGATATACCGCAGGAATTGCAATTTCATTCCCACATAACTTCTGTCCCTCCGCATCAGACAATCCCCGTGACGGTGAGAAAAATTAGATCACGAAGATGAGAATCGCGAAAACGCTGGATGGGAGTGGCGTGCAGACAGCGTACGATCCAGATGGTGTTCCGTGGCGTGTGAGGGAATGCGCACGACGTTGAGAAATGAGAGAAGTGGTCAGTCCGGGGCTCGGGACAAAATCCCCTACGGTGCTGTTCCACCATTCGGCTGATAGACCATCGAATGATGTGGAAATCAGCAGCAAATTCATGGTTTAAACATCGCCTGGGCTTAATGAGAACGGAAGTAAAACCAATTGGTATCGAAGAAACGTTATTACCTCACTAGTCAGAAGAGAAAGGTATCTGAAAAAAAGTTGTCGTTTCGGTTAATTTACGAGAATTTCTAATTATTCCTATAAAGCAACGTTCCGATATCAGCTACTTCTTTTATTACGGAACATTTCACTTCCCAGTATTGACGCTCCAGAAAATTCTTTGAGAAGCTATATCTCTTCACAAATTTTTAACCCTTTGCAATCGGAGCTACTTTAACTGGAAAATTATACATTTCGTCCGACCCAAAATATTTCCATTCTCCATGATTTCTTCTAGACCAGGCCTGGCCAACCCGCGGCCCGCCGGGCGATTTTATATTTCTATTGAAACTTTTGTTTCTCATTGTATGTATACAAAAAATATTAGATAAATGAAGTGTCATTGTTAGAATATAATCGATCTATAATTATAATATAATCAAGTTGCAGTGCAACAATGAAGTGAAACAATTTTTTGCGCCCATATCAAAAATTAATATATACAATACTTATATTAGTAAATGCTTTTGGATCCACATATATTTGTGAAACATTTTTTTCGAAGATGAAATTTACAAAGAGTTCTTCACGTGCTTCATTAACTGATGCCAATTTAGAAAACCAGCTAACAAAAGATGTGCAACGTCGAACATAAATATAGATTTGCAAAAATTAAGTGAAAGAAAGGATAAACAAATATCTCGTTAATAAAAACTCGAGAGTTAATTATATTGAATCATAGTATAACAATCAAATTTTATTCATTTTGTATTTGTATTACATTTTTTAAAATGTACGTCATCAAAGTAGCCCGTGAAATCATTTGGGTTGGCCAGGCCTGTTCTAGACGTTCTAGACGATTTTTTGAAAAGTTCTCACAAAGTGACCCTTTGCACATGGAGCTATGGTATGTAAACTGGAAAATTAAACATTTCTTCCAAAGAATATTTCCATTCTCTATAAATTCTTTAAATTTGGTGGATACGGAAAATTGATAGAATACCTCATACAATACATAAACGTTTAGTAATTGATTAGATACCAACATACGTAATAATGTAAACAATATTTTCAATAATGGTGCAGCAATTTTTAGTGGTGCCTCAGAGTCACCATTCGAGAGTTGAGGGTTAAATATCAGATGATTGCATAAATTTGTGCCCAATTTGAAAATAAAATTAAATGGTTAAATTTTAGGGTACAACTTTATTAATCACTTATATAGTCACCATTCTTTTCTACAATTAGAAAAAAAATATACAGTCACCATTCTTTTCTAGAATTAGAAAAAAGAATTATGTAGTCACCATTCTTTTCTACAATTAGAAAAAGATTTATATAGTCGCCATTCTTTTCTACAATTAGAAAATACCATCATCTATGAATGATGCACATTTATGAAAATCGGACACGAACTTGTGCAATCAACTAATATACAGGGTGAGGCAGTAACTATTGCCACCTACAACAACTCCGAAAGTATGATACACAGTAGCAGAAAAGTTTTCGAAACAAAAGATGCATGGGACAACAGGGGCTGTAAATGATGAAGTCATCTCGTCCAAATGTTTTAATTTTTAGAAAATTTCACGATGCTTGGCCAACAATAGAAAAATTGAAGTTTATACGCGGGACTGAAACCGAATATGTCCAATTTCCTACGGATACTTTGCAGATACAACGACACCCATGAAGTAAGAGTAAGGAGACATATCTGCATAGTTTGAAAGTGGTCACGAAAAATGTTCCGTATATGGCTAAGTTTGCCAAATGGAATAACTTGAACCATTTCAGCGTCATCTTGAAATTGCGAATGACAGACGACAAGACGAAAAGGTTAGAAATACATGGTTACGATAGGACGTGCAAATATGCAAAATTGAAAAACAAATAATATTATAGATTTTTGAGAAATGATTTTCAAAACCTACAGTGTGTAGAACAGAATAACTCTGTAAGTAAAAGAAGAAGTACACAGTTTTGTATACAGGGTAGGGCAATAACTATGTCCACCTTGAATATCTCCGTTATGTGTAATAATATAGCAAAATGTTATAAACAAAATTTGCACGGTATAGAGGGGGGCATATTGTGACATAAACATTTTCTGCGTGGGTGGAGGCATAGTGGAGATTTCAAGGTCATCTTGATTTTTTAAAATGGAAACACCTACTTTCTGTATCATAAATCGATAGACTATCGAATTCTGAGTAAAAATCTATTGACCTCCATATGTCCTAAATCTAATAGTTTACGAGATATTATCGAAACAATTGTCTATATATATATTCTTCGGATATTATCTCGTTAACTATTAGGTTTAGGTCATATGAAGGTCAACACTTTTATACTCAGACTTTGATACTCTATCGATCTATGGTATAAAAAATATATGATTCCATTTAAAAAAACATCGATGACCTTAAAATCTCATAAAAAATGACCTTGAAAATTGTTTCCCTTACACCGTTACATGTGGCCCTTCAAACAGTGTAACTTTGTCCTAAGAAGTTTTTCGTACAACGAAAAGTAACGGAGATATTTAGGTGTCCTGCTTTATCGAAAACATCGATGACCTTAAAATCTCATAAAAAATGACCTTGAAAATTTTTTCCCTTACACCGTTACATGTGGCCCTTCAAAAACAGTGTAATTGTCCTAAGAAGTTTTTCGTACAACGAAAAGTAACGGAGATATTTAGGTGTCCTGCTTTATCGAATTCACCCTGTATATATAAAAAAATGTGGTTATGTATCATAAAACATCAATGACCTTGATAACTCCGAAAAACATGACTTCGGAAATAAATATTCTTGCTAGATATTTGGTCCATTTCCCAACAAATATTTTTTGCATCACAATAACCTGAAGAGATATTTAGATGGCCTAAACGGACGACCCTGTATGTACCATATACATTGTATACTTTTATAGCGATTTTATAGAGTTTTTATAAGCCTTAAAATCATTCAGGTTAAAAGTTACGTTTCCTCATTCTTCGAAATTAATCCTTCGTTACTTTTACGCGAGTTCGGAAATCTGTATCCGTATCTGTCTGGCGCCAGGCACCGGATAAGTGCCAGGAGAGAAAATACGCGCGTCTGCAAATTCCAAATTACTACCTAAGTAAGTTAGAATTCAGAATATCGTCAAATGACCTGATATGCATAGATTAAACGTGGTCGAGCGATTGCGCGAAGCGAAGTGGAAAACCATTTCCTAGCAGAAGGGTCTTCTAGTTTAAGTAAATATAAAATTTTGTATTAAGTTACTGTAACATATGAAAAACAATAACGTGTGATATCAATGGCAGTACTTACAAGTGTCTTACAAAGTGTTACAAAATTAATATGTACATACCACGAATTGTGAGCAATGGGTGTGATTGGTCACACGACCGATATGTTCGGACGGCGCGCCGCGATTGTCGGGACTCGAAGAGTCGCTTTGCGAACGCGCCCTTCTGGCGCCGCATCGCCCTCTGACGGGCGTTACTAAGATACTTCCTTCTTGTACCTTTTGATTCCCATTGTTGTATATCGCCTATTCTTATATCACCATTAAATACTGTCATGTATCGTAATAATCATTCGTGTTCCTTCGTTACTGTGTATACCTGACTAACACGAATTAGTGAAGCCATAAGTTATGTCGAATATTTTTTAGTGCTTTTTCTTTCAATTTTTTCAAGATTTGTTTATGGTAAACCCCAGGATTATTGCAATTGATAAAATCGTTTTTCTCAGATATCTTCACAATTATTGACTTTATCGAAAAATATGTTAGACAAAACCTGTAGAGCAAGGACAGGCTGCGTCATTTATGTGCTACTACTTTTTTTCGTACAACAAACGGTTTTCGTAAAAATGCTAAAACAAAATCAAAACATTTTTTTCTGACCCAGATAGCACAAAGACGTCTGTAAGACGTCTGCAGTTGAACATTCAGACGTCTTATAGATGTCTCGAATGTCCAATAAACGTCTTCCGAACTTCACCTGAAACGTCTTGCGTTAGAAAGCGGTACGTTTTAGAAACGTCTTTAAGACATCTGTTTGACGTTTCAAATACGTTGACGTTCGTAGGACATTCGGGAGGTTTTTAAGACGTCTCTAACAAGTCTTAATGGTACATAAATGTTAATTAAATTAAAAATAATAAAAATTACAATTACAATTAGAATTAAAATCACAATGAAAATTGAAATCGAAGCAGAAACACTAACTCGAACAAGTAATACCAATGCTGATACTTACTGCTAGATTATGGCTATTGTATATAGATTTATGTCACATAAGTCACATAAACTTTACGGAAAATTTTTTCCTGGCATCGCTGGCTCCAACCGTGTCCAGTACTGATGTACAGGGTGTATAAAAAGTTCGGGTGTATAAAATCATCCGTCCTAGGGGTGAATCTACACCTCTGGATCGGTGGACATTTATAGAAGAAACTTGCCGCAAAATTGTTTATAACAAAGAAAATTGTTGTTAAAGTTTTTTTTTACATCAACGCCTTCTGCTCATCGAGAAGAGGAAAAGTTTGAAAGGAGCCATATGTCGGAAACAAATAGTTATTGAGATATAACGTGTTAAATATTTTCAAAATTTGATTGTGTGGAATTATACGTATAGACAAAAGCCTACTACTACAGTCCACACGTCCGTGTCGATGATACAGAACATGATCGTGTGCCGTCGCTAGGCCCGTAGCAAGTCATCGTCTCCCTGCCCATTCAGATCATCAATTTGAAGTTGAGAATTTCAAGTTAAGAATGCTAATTCTACATTATTAAATACTAACGCAAAGTTTACTTACAAATTTTTCAGGGCCTTCTATTCCTTCGGCGGATCCACAGCACACTACCATTTACTCACGCGAATACGCGCGAATAATTGTGCTTGTCTTCCGGGCTCAATGTGGGCATACTTTCCAATACAGTCCCTCACATATTTTCACTTTATTTCTGACCACTTGAAATGCGTTTTAAATCCTGTCTTTTATATAATCTATTTAAGAATGTAAACTTGGAAGAATCGAATGTCTGCACACACAAGAATCGATGTTTCCATATGATTCCCGAAAAATCAATATTTCCAGATGTTTCTCGAAAAATCAATATCCCCTTGCCAACGATTTCATTTGTTTCAAACGATCTGCCTTGACCGAATGCATTGTTTGCTGGGAGAGCACAGTTTCGCGCGGAAATCGCGGAGAGCACTGAACTCTTTCCGCGTCGAAGTAGTTTTTTCTCGTCCCCTACGTTACGAATTCGGAAAATGTGCTACGTAGTGTTTAGTAGTTGTGTGAAAGTGTGGAGGAACTTTAAAGAACGATTACAAGTGTGTTTGGACACTGGTGGTGCCCACATTGAACCAGGAAGACAGGCAAGTCCGCGTAAATGGTAGTGTGCTGTGGATCCGCCAAAGGAATAGAAGGAATCTGTGCTCCGAAGCCCGCCTTTGCTTCCCCCACTCTTCCCACTAATGCTGACGCGTACCGTACGCGTACCGTCTTTCCTATTAAATAGTGTTACTTTTTTCCTGTAGCAATTTTATTCTGTGTCTTTCTTCAATTTATATTTCTTTTCTGAAACGAACGTAATAAACAAGTTTATGTTTGATTACACAATATTTACATTATAATTTCATTGAATGAAGCGACTGCATTTCGAATTACCAAATAATTGAGTACAATATAATTGAATTACTTTGTACTTATAATTCGTGAAGTAATTCAACACAACTCTGCTTTGAGTCAGCATGCCGACATTAGCGACTCGGTTTCAAATGTTTCGATGAGCTACCGAACTCATTCAGTCGAAGCCTAGCTTTAGAAGATCATACAAATATAAATACAGTAATGTCTCTATTGACGCAAAAAGGCTTTACACGCTTGACGCAAAGAAAATATCCCCTCCACTGTAGTAATCTGATCTCGGCTCGGGTATATCGGTGCGAACCACTACTAATGCAACGCGGAGAGTCGCAGTCGTCGGCACAGTTCAAAGGCCCGTGCGTCCTCGCAATGTAACACCAATATTTAATCTTTTTTATTATTACTTATTTTTCTATGAAACTTTTATCGATATATTCGTGGCTTTTTTCTGATTAAAAAAAGGCCCAACACGATATAATTTTAACTGTATTTAGTGGTTTAATTGACAATGAAAGTTTCGGGCGTGAGGAAGAACAGCGTATGGGAAAGAAATAGGCGCGGAGAGCACAGTTCAAAGGCCCGCGCGACGCGCGTGGTCTCGCTTTACACGCGCTGTCCTTCTCTACGTTCGGTTCGGCCTTTGTGAACCTCAAAAAAATAGCTACATACCCGTCTACGATCGACGCAACCGAATCCCCCCGAGGCTTTTGCATCAATAGAGACATTAATGTATATCGCGCGCGTTCACAAAATATCTGCCTTTTTATTACATAATTACCTTGCATCCCAATACCAAATATAGTATGCAGAAATAAGTAAATGGGTGACTTTTCACCCTGAGAAACGTGTGGGGGTTAATAAAGTAATTGCCTTTTCCAAGAATGTTTGTTTTAGAGGTTTATCAGTGGATGTTCGAGGATAAAAAGATACGATTGCATAGGTGCCTGATGGAAGTAGTATGGGTATGGTATGTGCACGTGTAAATCAATCGAGTATGGTAGTTCGTGGGGTGTGGGTTCCCCATCTCACCCATCTGGATGGTCGTAATTCAGAGGGCGAGAACTTTAGCCCAGTCTTAACCACGCGATTGACTAACCCAGCGGCGAAAGAGGGTTCTGATAAAATTGATATTCTGTGACGGTAACTGGGTGAAACCTGATGGGACCTTTGGATCCCTGATGAAATCAACATTCACTCTACAGTCTGAATTTCTATGTAGTCCAGTTGGTTGCGGAGAAGATCGATAAATCCGAACACCAGGCATTTCGATGAAGCTTCACGGTAAGCTTATGGTAGGCATCGCTTTTATTTAATTTCTAGAAGAAAAGATTATCAGACCGGTCATCAGAAAACTTTTAGTGGGACAGATATTAATCTAATCTTTTCTTTTTGTACTTTACTTATTTATACAGATCGCATCAACATTTACACTTTTTCTGCATTCCCCTGCCAGTAACTGACCTTGAATGACTTTGAGTCATAGATCATTGAACTCATTTGCTCAAAATGCACTAGTTGACGGTGGATAAAAAAACATATCATTCCATTTAAAAAAAGGAACTTCACCTCACCTTGGAGTGTCCACCGGGAAAAATAAAAGTCCCACCACATGATGCCCCCCTCGGTACTGAACAACTTTCATTTGAAACATTTTTGCGTGCAATCAATATTTTTGGAGATATTCGTCCCTAACGCTTTATAATTTCCACCCTGTATACAGGGTCTACACTACAGATCGCGGTTTTGGACGTGTACTAAAATACACGTGTACACGTGGTACGTGAACCGTGTAGTACGAATTTAAGGATCCGTGAATGCGGATCCGTTGGGCAATTGTTTTCGAACAGTCGAACAGTGAAGCCAGACTGGGGGAGGGATGATGAAATTATGTACCCCCTCTCTGATGACGGGGAATGAGTGGGACGAATGGGAGACACCGTTGCGCGTGCACGACGGGGATTGAGTGTGCACGTGCGAATAGAATAGTGGAAGGGGAATGTAAGGGAGTACGGGAGATTCGTGTCCACCGCAATCTGGCGACACTGGAAGGGGAAAGTAGGGGACTACGGGAGCTCCGATTCAACCTCAATCTGGCGACACTGCAGTCGAACGTGCCGAACGGATCCGTGTTCGTAGATCCGTGTACACTGTACACTGTACACGGATCAGTGTCGCCAGATCGAGAAAATCGAGGGGAATACAGGTACCCTCTCTCTGATGACCGTGGCACGTTGCGCATGCGCGACAGGGATTTAGTTCAGTCTACGGCAGGGATGGGCACGGGTGGGGCCCCTCAAACGCCTGCTTCCCCCACCAAGCTTCCTTTCCGTGGCGCTCCTCGCGGCTCCGATGCACGAGGCCTGCGCACTGCTTGCGACGGACGAAGACGGACGAAGCGCGTCTTTCTTTCATAGTAACGACGGAAGCTGGTGGGGGACAGTAGGCGCTACGGTGGGGACGGCTTTGCCTGAATTGAGGCAAAAATGCCCATCCCTGCAGTACGCGATCAGGTGTGTGATGTTCGTGTAGCCTGTGGTCGTCCTCGTCTCGCATCTCTAATCTGTACACCCGCGAATACCCGCGATTATACATTTAAGCTCTCTACAGCTTCCGATTTCGTCTTCTTCTGTATCTTTTACCGTCTTCTTTCGCTTCTTCATCCTCTTCTTCCTCTTTCGGTAAATCAACATCGATGTGGTTACGCTAGAACGCTACTGTTCTCAGTCATTCCGTAACACTCGCACACCGTTCCCCGTTCACTCCTTCTGGACTTCCCCCTTGAATCCAGCAAATTTACTAAATTTAGCGCGATAGTTACCACCCCTTTATATATACAGATTACTCGGTCTCTCGACTAGCTTGTCCCTTCTCCTCGCGGAGATAGATTCCTCCGCTCGTTCGATCGGCCACGTTCCTCGCGGCGCGATCAGCGAGTTCCACGCCCGGCCACAGCGGATCTATTTCGTTTTTATTACTCTTCGATTCTCAGTGACTACCAAGGGTGGAACGAGCACGCGAACGCCCCCCGTCGGGAGACGCTCCCGACCCCGAAGAGAGTCCAGCGCCCCAACGACCGTGGCCCAATCGATCCACGGCGGCGCTGGTCGCCGTCTCATCTCGACATCATTATTTTTTAATTCTTTTCATTTTTGTCGGACACTGCGTTTAACATACATAACATCATATCGACACACGTAAGCGTAGTCCACTATAGCTGTGGTAATTAGTATATGTAGTATTAGTAGTATATGCTGTCCGGAGAGGGCGAAAGGAGTGACCTCGGTGACGCGCTCGGCGGCGATTCGCTAAAGTATTTCAAGGTCAGGGGAGACTGCAGATGTCTGTGTCTGATCACCTCTCGCTCAGCAGGCAGCGGCCACAGTTCCTGCGCAACCAGTGGATTTATCTACTAACATTTTGTTCACCCTTTGCACTGCGGGGGGAGAGCATCGCGAATGAAAGACGCGAAACGAATCGTTAATTGTTGACGATCGTGGCGTGCGATCTAGCATTTAACACGTGTACACGTGGTACGTGAACCGTGTAGTACGAATTTAAGGATCCGTGAATGCGGATCCGTTGGGCAATTGTTTTCGAACAGTCGAACAGTGAAGCCAGACTGGGGGAGGGATGATGAAATTATGTACCCCCTCTCTGATGACGGGGAATGAGTGGGACGAATGGGAGACACCGTTGCGCGTGCACGACGGGGATTGAGTGTGCACGTGCGAATAGAATAGTGGAAGGGGAATGTAAGGGAGTACGGGAGATTCGTGTCCACCGCAATCTGGCGACACTGGAAGGGGAAAGTAGGGGACTACGGGAGCTCCGATTCAACCTCAATCTGGCGACACTGCAGTCGAACGTGCCGAACGGATCCGTGTTCGTAGATCCGTGTACACTGTACACTGTACACGGATCAGTGTCGCCAGATCGAGAAAATCGAGGGGAATACAGGTACCCTCTCTCTGATGACCGTGGCACGTTGCGCATGCGCGACAGGGATTTAGTTCAGTCTACGGCAGGGATGGGCACGGGTGGGGCCCCTCAAACGCCTGCTTCCCCCACCAAGCTTCCTTTCCGTGGCGCTCCTCGCGGCTCCGATGCACGAGGCCTGCGCACTGCTTGCGACGGACGAAGACGGACGAAGCGCGTCTTTCTTTCATAGTAACGACGGAAGCTGGTGGGGGACAGTAGGCGCTACGGTGGGGACGGCTT
>KB639995.1:834233-847638 GCA_000346575.1 Lasioglossum albipes
TGGGTAGGCACTGGACAACGATTGTGCCCACGATTCAGGACAACGAAGGAGCGATTACTGTAATAGAAATTAAAATTACAATTATAATTAAAATCACAAAATCACAATAAAAATTGGAATTGAAATTGGAATTGAAGTTGAAATTGAAGTTGAAGTTGAAGTTGAAATTGGAATTGGAATTGGAATTGAAACAAAGACACTAATTCGAACAAATAATATCAATGCTAATACATGCTAGATTATGGCTATGTATGTATAAATATCCACACTGTTTGTGGTCTCGAAGATTTTTTAAAGTCGTCTGTTTAGGACGTAAGACTTTCAGACCTAAAGTAGACGTAAAATGGACATATTTAAGACGTCGTGTGCTATCTGGGGTGATGGGGCACGCAGCGGGCTGCGCTGAACCTTCCTCTATCAAATGAGCCTTTGTGCAGCTGAAAATATGCTCGTATAAGTATAATTCGACCCAAAATCTAGTCAGATTCTGGTTCCTTCCGAAATTCCCTGCAGAAAAGTCACGTGACTATACTTCCACCTTAAATGAAATGCAAAACTAAATGCGTCATTGCTGTTTAATGTCTTCACGATGTAGTGTATTTATAGATCTGAATAATTACGATTACTGAGTGAATTAAATTTGAACATCACCGGTGTCATGTATATATTTATTAATTTTATGTGAACATTGAAATTACCTGTTGCACTTTGTAACGCGAACAAGCGAGAAAGCGCGATTTCAGATAGAGAAGGAACACAGTGACAGTGACAGACACTGTTAGCGTTGCCTTCGGTTAGACTCGTCATCAGTCGATTTCCGCGCCGCGCCGCGATCGAATTGCCACACAAACGCAGCGCTCAAGTAACGCATTTTCGAATTTATATCTGATAGCCAATTTCATTGCTGTACAACAGTTAATTCGTCGTGCAAAACTGCTTATTAGTGCACGCGAACGTAAACTGATTTGAAACAACGAAATATAAATAATCTTCGGTTCCATTAAACGATCTCGAATGTGCTGTACCGACCTTTTTTTACTTTAACACTTGCATTGCCAATACGTGATCAAATGAAAAACCGGATAAATGGATTACTCTTAAGTTGACAGTGACGGCGATTGACAAAGCAATCGTATATTGTATATGTTTGAGAAAAAGTATTTTGTAAACAAACACAGAGGAACTACTCCAGTAGTGCAACGGAATTAGCACAGAGTGATGATGCAGCATTTTACTTGATTCGAATTTGTGAACGTATCTGACAGCATAAGGTAATAATACCGTCACTACATTTTTCTATTTCACTTTACGAAAAGGGACAGACAAAATTATACACAATTTATCAAAACGTAAAAGATGTTATTTATTATTTTTTCTGTGTATAACTTTTTGACCAAAATATTTATCAACAAATGTACTTAAAGGAGTAGACTCGTTTTTCCAGGATTGCAAGGTTGCAGGATTCGCGTTCTCATTTCTCGATAATAAAAAAATGAGGTTTTTTAGTAGTCAAAAACGCTAGATAAAAGATCGACCTAGGCCGATATCGCCCTCGAAAGCTCAATTTTTTCGTTTTCGAGGCGTAATTTGCATTATTCGGAAGCATACAACTGCGCATATACAGAGTGAGAGTCAAAAGTGAGTATACACTCCGAGAACATAGCATTTATTTAACAATTATTAGATATATCTTAGAATAATGGAAAAGTTGTTTGAAAAACATAAAGTGTAGATTGATGGTAATTAAATGTAGAAAACGTAATTCAATCTAATAAATAATATTTGAGATACAACATAAAATAGTTGAGATCTGTAAAAATATGAATCGAAAGTGAATATACACAACTAATTAAGAATGATTGATCTTCATTTATTATAAAAATTACGTAGATTTAATACTTTGTTGGTCCACTAATCGTCATGGCATGGATTCAACCAACTTACGTGTGTTGAAACAGAAATATCATTCCATACGCTTTTACTAGTTCGATTTTAAGGTTTTCCTTGTTCGTAATTTATATTTTGCGTAAGTTCAAATCTAACGTTTCCTAGAAATTCTCTATTACATTAAGATCTGGGGATTGCGATGGAGAATTCAGTTGATTTCGAGCATTTTGTTGCAACCAATCATTAACAGTCTTTGCTGTATGTCTAGGATCTCGATCTTGCTGAAAGATCCACGAATCTGGCAACTGAACTCTTCTAACACTTGCAGCTAAATTTGTTCTTAAAATATTTAGATATTGAAATCCATCCACCGTATTGTTAATAAAAGCTAATTCCCCGACTCCAGAGGCTACCATGCTACCCCAAACCATAATATTGCCACCGCTGTGCTCGACGGTACTCACAAGATTTTTCGGTTCTAATTCCGTATTTTTTCAATTCCAAAAATTTGGAATTTACTTTCATCAGTGAATAATACGGTGTTCCAAAATTCGAGTGGTTTCTTTAGGAATTTTTCTGCGAATTGCAATCGCAAAACGCGATTCTTCGCACTTATCGCTGGTTTCTTGCGTGGTACACGGCCATGCATACCTTCAGAATTTAATGATCTACGAATTGAACTCGCATTTACAGATTTTTGTTGAATTTCAGATATTTCTTGAGCTAATGAAACTACTCTCGTAGTGGGATCTTTTTTCACTATTCGTGTAATTAATCGGTTATCTACTTCATTTAACTTTCTCGGACGACCGAAACGAGAAAAGTTCTTTACACTTTTTGTATCTTTCTACTTGTCTGTGATTGTCTTTACAGTTCCATGACAACGATTTACTCTATTTCTCGAAATGATTTTCCTTCGCTTCTTAATTTAATAATATGTTTCCTCATGTCTTCTGAAGTTTCTGAACGTTTTTCACTCATAATTTTATTTATGCACTAAGAATTTCAAAGTAATCAACATTGATGAAAATTTACACGAATTCACGCTCATTCAGAAATTATTGTTTCCAGAAAACCGCTTTACTGAACTATCTTTCGTAACAGACTAACTACTTTTGCTGCGTATATTCACTTTTGACGTGTTCGTAACAAGCCTACTTCCGATTGGCATTCGTTTACGGAACATTGGGAACGTAATTCACCAAGATGTGCGTTTATATGTATGATTGTGACACTAGAAATATCATGTACTACAGGGATGGGCACGGGTGGGACCCCTCAAACGCCTGCTTCCCCCACCAAGCTTCCTTTCCGTGGCGCTCCTCGCGGCTCCGATGCACACGAGGCCTGCGCACTGCTTACGACGGACGAAGCGCGTCTTTCTTTCATAGTAACGACGGAAGCTGGTGGGGGACAGTAGGCGCTACGGTGGGGACGGCTTTGCCTCAATTGAGGCAAAAATGCCCATCTCTGATGTACTACAACATCACAACTTTGGTTTTTGCGAAATATGCTGTATATACAATGTAGAATCTCATGTGTATGGGGCAGTGCTACCATATTTTATCCCCTCCGGCCCCTTACCCTTCCGCCTCGTACCGTGCACCAGCGTGTCGCCACTGTCGCCAGCGTTAGTGGGAAGAGGTACGCTGCGAAACTGGGCGAGAAGGCGGAAGGGTAAGGGGCCGGAGGGGATAAAATATGGTAGCACTGGTATGGGGTGTATACTCATTGTTTACTCTCACTGTAGCTATTTTCATAGCTACATGCCACCGAATAATGCAAATTACGCCTCATGAACGTAAAAATGGGACCTTTTCGAGGGCGATCGCGGCCTAGATTGATCTTTTATTTAGCGCTTTTGATTACTGAAAAATCCCATCTTTGTATTATCGAGAAATGAGAACGCGCATACCGCACCCTTGGAATTCTGGAAAAACGCCGTAATACGAAAATTTGAAATAATTTGTTGCCACGAAGGCAGACAGATTCTAATAACTAGACAGCGGAGCTTTATGCAGAATAAACATTTTCTAGCTGAATTGCAACAATCTGGAGTGAAATGGAAATTTGTCTTTTTTCTTACCATGTTTGATAAGTTGAAAATAATATAACAGTACTCATTTTTGTCATAAATGCGTAAAATTCACTATCTCCTAATAACTCAATATTTATCACGAGGTTAATGGTTCAAAACGTTCATTTACATAACGTGGCTTGGAAACAAAATATTGAAGCGAAATAGACAAGTAGCAGTTCAAAGAAAAGACAGGCAACAGATTGTTCAGTGTAATAGAATTTAGAACAATGAGGAAGAGAATAGAAACGAAATACGAACATTTAAATTATTCGAGAACGAAAGAAAAATGTCGAAGAAGGAAAGGAAACCTTCATTCACAAATCGTGGAGTAAAAGGAAAACATTAAAGGAAATAGACAAATAGCAGTTAAAAGAAAGGATAGGTAACAAACAGATCGTTCTGCGTAATAGAACAATGAGAAAAAGAACAGAAACGAAATACGAACATTTAAATTATTCGAGAACGAAAGAAAAATGCCGAAGAAAAAAAGAAACAACGTAAAAATAAATTACTATCATAATACCATATCAACAGAAACAAATGTATAATTAATTAAGCGATGTACCACATATATATTCATGGATTTTTTTCATTTTCGTTGTATAATGGATATGCAGATATCTTTACATGTCAACAAGAAAGTGTTTACTTTGTAATAGATGCATTGTACAGTATATTTAACACAACGGGGTCAGTTACCGGATTAAATTAAATTAACACTAACTAATAGTAGCTAAAAATTTTTCGGTTTAAAAATTGCAATAACTTCGAAATCTATCTCAATATTTGTAATTTTTACCATCTGTAATTAACAATTTCAACTTGTGACATAATACTGAGTTACGTGGAAAATAAAAAATATAAATGCAATAATCACATGGTAAATATAATTATATATAACTATATATAAAATGGCATATTAATGATTATCTAACAAGTACGGTTTTTCAATATAGGATATTTATACATATACAGGGTGGTCCCTTTAAGTAAGGCCACCTAAATATGTATCTCTTCAAGTTATACATTTTATGTTTGCATGGCAGAATACTGTTCTGAGAATACTTTATATTAATTGCTATGTCAATAACAAATATTTTTTACAACATTGCATACCTTCAACTTCAATTATTAGGTTAGAAATGGATAACATTTTTTTGGAAATCTACATTTTAGGAAAATAAAAAATATTTATCTACAGATACTTTCAGAAAAATGGGTATCTATAATGAATACAGAGGTGGGCATTAATTGGTGAAACAAATATTTCAAATACTATTTGCTGTTTTCGATTTTATTTTACTGAAAGAAAATAGTATTTTAGATATAAGATATACAATTTCGAAAATGAAATATTTCTATTTCAACAATTTGATAACCATAAAATAAAATATCTCTATTTTAACAGTCTGAAACACGAAATAAAATATTTTACTTTTTGCATAATACTCTGAAAAACCGCATAAACATACGGTCAATCTTATCGTTAAAAAACGATTGACACTCATAAATGTACTGAATTCGAGCCATGATTTTCAGCAATAATATTTGGAATTAAAATTGAAAATAAAGACAAAATATAAATATTTTCAATATTCTTTACTTAAAATACTAATTTCAAAAAAATGACTGCCTCAAATAAATTATTTTATTTTCAAAAATGACTGCATCAAATAAAATATTTTATTTTCAAAGTTGTACACATACTTTAAAATAAATAGAATTATTTACTATTTACTATTTAAAATACTATTTTGCCCAGCTCTGAATGAATATAACCGATATAGTAACTGAAGTATGACTGAATCATACAAAAAGTAATTATTATAACTTGATCTATTGTAATTTCAATGTTGAATTATTTAAATATCTTTTCGTAGGGAAAAATCTTAAAAAATTTCATTATCTGCATCTGGATAATTTTAAACCACTATTGAAGTGACCATATGGCGATACATATACGTATGCAGAACGCCAAAATCTAATTATAAGATGTCTATCTGCTAAAATCTACACAGACTTAAATGTTACAGGAAGTAACATTTCAGCAACGTTTTTAAACCTTGCTAAGGTGTTTGCATAATTATCACATATTGGTTTCGTAAAAGTTATACAAATAATTTTTGAAAGCTTATATCTTACAAACAGAAATGTTAATAAGTAGGAGATTAAACTTTTATATAAAAACGTGACAAAATAGAATAAAATGAGGTCTATCATTGCTAAACAGTGTTTCTCAACTGTTATTAAGTATAGAGGCACTCTGAATGGTCTCGGTTAGAGCCGTATGTGTGGAAGGTTCAATGTATGATTGCGGTGATTAATTATACCGGATAAATGGTAGTAAAAATTAAGTAATTATAATATATCTACTCACATGGTTAGTTACTAGATAATGCACACAAAATGATTTAAACATTACTATTTGTCGATACTGCGAAGAAATAATTACGATTTTTTACGAACTTTTTTAACTGTGCCTATAATGGAAATTTAAAATAATTTAAATTTCGTAGATCTAAATAAATTATACAGGACGAGTCAGTTACAACGTTTGTAACTCAAATATCTTTGTTCTTTTCAAAGATAGATTACATAAATAGCTTGAGGAAAAAGTTGAAGGGTAAAATCGTAATATATTGTCACAAAATTATCTGACTGAGATAAATAAATTTAAAAAATTAAATTTAAACCTTTAAAGACTTATTACTTTATAGAAAAATGGTTCAAATACTAAGTAATGAAATTTGAATCACGAAAGAGTTATTTCCAGATCACTGTGAAACAATAATACAAAGCAATATTGCAATTTTTCAATAAGAACAAGAACGTTTAAATGCATGTTAAAAATTGATATTTTGGTATCCAAGGCATTGGCCGAGCCGAACTCCAACCGTTTTACCCTCATTTTATCCTTAAATGAGGGGTTAGCAATGAAAAATTTTTTAATTTTTTAAATTTCACGCGATATCAATTAAAATTGACGTGGGGGCTGGACCAAGCTTAACCTGCTAAATCCTTTGCTCATTGTAAAACTCTATAAACTCTTCCCGAAATTTCTAGCGTCTACCTGTATTTTACAATGGTATAGGGTAATTTCGGGAGAGATGCACCAGTTTTTATTGTGGCAGTAATACTGGACGATTTTCAACTGTGTTTCGTTTCGAAGAACACGTGTATCACATCATTTAGTGTAACAGAAGCATAAAAACTTATTAATGCTCCGAACTCCTGACGAAATATTTGTGTAAGTGGTAAGTACAGATGTTATTACGTTCGTATTGTATGGTTTTAACTATCAGTATCGACTTAAATAGAGACAATGGTTTCTCCTTTACGATTTATCATCGTGTTATGACAAAATTCTTTTTACTGGTTCTTGTTGTTGTATAGTTTTTGTATCTCTCCCTCAATTTAGGGATAGACGCACCAGTCATTTATGTAAGTATACATATACTAGGCAGCAGAGGTGGGCATTATTTGGCGGAAAAAATATTTGAAATACTATTTAATATTTTAGATTTTATTTTGCTTAAAGGAAATAGTATTTTATTTGAACAATCTGAACCTCGAAATAAAATATTTCTATTTTAGCAATTTCACCCACAAAATAAAATGTTTCTATTTTAATAATCTGAAACTCTAAATATAATATTTTATTTTTTGCGTCGTTATACCTAATACTTTCAGAAATCGCATTACTTATTTAATATTTCTTATTTTAGCAATAATTTAAAGAAGAAATGGTACTTACTATAAGAAACTATATCATTTGCCACATTTTCGTTTTGTTTTTTTGTTTGACTGCTGCTATTATTGCGTATATCCACTTCAGTTCACAGCATGTGCCTACTGAGGTTTGTTGATAAACATACAATATATCTTATCACCAGGAAACTATTTATACTCAGAAATCTATTGAATGCGAACCATTATTTTGAACAATAATATTTAAAATTGAAATTGAAAATAAAGACAAACTCCAAATATTTTCAATATTTTTAAAATAAAATACTATTTTCAAAAATTACTGCATCAAAAATAAAATATTTTATTTTAAAAAATTACTGCATCAAATAAAATATTTTATTTTCAAAGTTGTACAGACACTGTAAAATAAATGGGATTATTTATAATACTATTTACTATTTCTCTCATTACTCTGCTAGGCAGTCGTTTTCGTCAGGAGCATCCCTTTATCAATTAATTATAAAGTGATAAATTAAAACTGAGACTTGCTGTTTGATACACTATTTATTAACATTAATTTACACTTTAATTAATTAATATTGGTAATTATTTAGAAAGAGGCACGCTTCTCCGATTTTGATGAAATTTAAATTTGTTATAGATTTCGAGATTTTGAACAACTTTTTCCAGTTCATATATGAGGGGATCTCTTTTAGTTTTCGAGATATACGCAAAAAACTATTGCTAGTACTGAATTGAATTTTCCGTATTCGTGCACGCTCTATGAAACATCTAAATACAATGGATACTACTTTATGTAACATGTGTGATAGAGAAAGAAAAAAGAATAGAAGTAGGGAGAAGAGGCTATAAATGAAGGAGTGCGTCTATACCCAATTAGGAGTGCATCTCATCCCAGGCCCTAGGGCGAGATGCAATTTTTCCACCTTTTTTAAGTTTAAAGTTTTACTCATCTAACATTATATTTTGTTAAAGATATTTGAATAAAGAATTCAGCTATGCCTGTCTACACTTTCAATTCTTTTTAATAAAATTTTTACAAGCAGAAAACAAAATGCGGTGCATCTCTCCCGAAATTACCCTAATACGCGAAACCTTTAATATCTCGATAATGGACAAAATAAGGTCACCCTACTTTCATAATAAACGGCTCACATTGTAGAGACGAGGAGAGAAGTATAAAAGGAAAAGAAAGATACTAGTTGCACAGATGCAGAGAATCATAAGCAAGGAATAAATGAAAGATTTAAGATGTAAAGAACAGAAATAGGGTGACTGAAGTAAAAGTAAAGAAAAAACAAATCAGGAACAGACAAAATTAAAAAGGATATGAAAAGGCAAGAAAGACAGTCTACCATAAGAAGTTCAGAGGAAATACGGAGAACGGAAAGGGAAGCAAAGAAGGAAACGTTAACACGGAATATGAGATCGCCGGAAAGAAAACATAGGAAAACTAAAAATAAAATACTAGATGGAAAGCGAAGGCAAAACTAAAGATAGATATCGAGAAGACAACACGAGAAACAACTAAACCGAAAAGATGAGGACAAACAATTAACAAAAAATACACGAGAGCACAATGTAGTATACTCTAGAATCTAGAAAGTAAAGCACAAAAGTGAACGAGTTAATACTGAGAAAAGAGATTGAATATTAAGAGGGATTGAATGCACGTTGAATTTAAAGATAAGAACAGGAGAAATATAGCGATCGAGAAGAAGGGAGAAAAGAAGGGAAAACCAAGTGCAGAGACAGAAAATTTAATGGATGAGGTATTAGATCTAAAAATATGAATGAAGGGGAGAAAAAATTGATATAAGAGGATTAGTTACCAGGGGAAAAGAAGCGTAGATGGATAGTAGTACATATGGTTTGAGTTATATAAACTGAAACTTTAACTAGATAGAAAATGTCTGGATACGAGAGGGATACCGTTGCGGTTGATACTAATTGTAGAAAAACAACTGAAGAACGAAACTAGGCGAAACAGAGAAAAAACAAAATAGCAAATGTGTTTAGCAAATGTTAAATATCTAATTTAGAAAAGACAATAATGTTATACTTACTCATAAGCTCGTACTTTAGTTCACCAGTTAAAATGAGTGGATACTTGCATAGTTCATTTTACAGTAAAACGAATATAGCAATACGAATACGCAACAGCTATTTGGAGTTTTTCTGATCATTTTATGTACAGATGGCAATGATTAGCTCCATTTAGACAAGTATTCATCAATTGTTAAAACATATCTTGAACTTTTCAACGGTGAAATCCGGTTTGAACTGAATCAACGCGTCAACTATTTTTTGCTAAGAAATGTGTTTTTTATTTTGGTTGAAGTAATCTTTCGATTTCACTTTCCACAGTTCTGGGCAACCACGGTATAACGTAATAAGCAACATAGTAAACTCTCGTTCCGCGTCGACGCCACCGACCAAGGGAAACGAAAATTTATATTTTTTGTATGGCTACATTTATTTAAATGCTTAAATATTGGTTACAAACGAATCAAATTTTATTTCATCTAAAAAGTAACGCGTAACATGCATATTGTATTTGTTAGACTTTGTTAAAATCTTCATGACGAGTTTGACTCGTTAAAATACGGCAAGGGGTTGAAAACAGCGACAGTGCAGTGTTCCGATTGAACCCACCGTTTTTCGCGCATGCGCGGCCAGGACAGTAGCGTATCTACAATGACGCAGTAGAGCGGCCAGGGCCCTGATGCCTTGAGACAGTTATATTGGCGGGAATGTACCGGTGTTATTGGCGGGACGGCTGATGGACGAGACACGTGACGCGGAACGAGGATATTTTATTATACAATGGCTAATAATTTTTTAAAAATCTGCGGGGTGCTCAAGCTACCCGATTTCATCGAAATAGTTACGTTACTGAGGCTGAAATTGCCGCGCATACGCGAAAAACGGTGGGTTCAATCGGAACACTTCGGACAGTGTTGAAAATACTGCAAATCAAATTTTCAAACGTTCGTAATTAGTGTAAAAGATTCTGGTATAAATGTTCAGTGCACAGTGATTTATAATAACGGATTACTGTGAAATACAGATTTCCCATCGGATGACAAAAAAGTAAAAACACAATCTTTTGGACAGAGTTTGCATTTATAATTTACTAGTCTAGTTGGAATAAGAAGCTTTTATGTGTTGCTGGATGTAGACCTCACCCGAAGAAGGTTTCGTTATCTATTTGGTGTGATCGGAGAGGTGTAATTTATTATGGACTACTTCCAGAAATTGGAACGATTAACTCTGCGAAGAATTGTTCTCAGCTGGTCGAACTTAAAGCGGCAATTGCCATAAAACGGTTGGAGTTGGCAAACAGAAGAGACCTTGCGTATCTTCCGCCATTCGAAACAAGTTTTTACAAATTAATTGGAATGTTCTCTATTCGATCCTCCACAGTCTCCGGACATTGCTCCATCTAATTACTATTTGTTTCTTTCGTGGAACAGTTTTCTCTGTAATGAAAAGTTATATTATACAATATTATATCTCGGCAACAGATTCTGCAGAAGACATAAGCCTGTAGTGTTATTTATAAAGCACTCTCAGTGACAGCTACAGAAATATGCAATGAAAATGCAAGTTTTCATTGAAACATTTTACAACTTACATCTGAAACATTTGTTCGTATCGGCTATATTTTTCGAGATATTTGTGGGTTTTTCTTTAAATCGGATACACTGTATTAGTACTCGGATAGTGTGCATAATTATCATACATTTTTTATAAATAATGCAATAATAAATAAAAACAAAAATCATCGCTCTATCTCATTTCTATCAAAAGTTCTTTGATTTTGAGACAGAATTCATCGATTTGTTCCACTGTGTGGCGCGGCACGACTCCGCGTCTCTCTTTCTTTCCCATACGCTCTCCTTCTTTGCGTCGAAAACTTTCATCGTCCATTACACAAGTAAATATAATTGGAATTGTATCATATTTGGTATCATTTTCATTAGAAAAATGCCACGAATAGTTTGGTCAAAGTCCCATAAAAAAATAATGAAAAATAAAGAAGTTTTGTTATTGGATTAGTTATGTTTACAGTTCTCGGCGACGCGACGCGACGGAGGCCTCTTGAGCTTCACTGTCCTTTTCTACGTTCGCGTTCGGTGCGCGGTCGACGAAGCCTCAAAAAATAGTGTGCTGTTCCGATCTATGTAACAACACAGAACCGAGAATTGACGTAGAATGGTACATTACTGTAATAGTACATGTATCCGCTGAATTTTCAAACTTGATTTACTCGAAAGCGGAACGTCGTAGAATTATTTCCTAATAGATTCTCCATTGTACGCGGGACACCCAGTATATCAAATGCCAAAATGCTTATTGTCACCGATGTTTAGTATAATCATGTAGGCCGACTTGATCGATGTTCCGTCATAATAACCTCTTAACGTTTGACATAAGTGTGTTTCATTTAATGGCATTGCTAATTTATTACCGTGCAGACGCTGACAAATGATTTTATAATATCAACATTACAAGCATAATAAAAGAATCACTGCCAATTCACGTGTGTCCATGTATGTCACAAACGACGTACTATCAATTATGACAGTACAATCCATCAAAGCTGTCACATAAGGCCATCAAATCCTTAAGTGGAATACCTACTCCACGCGTAGTCCGGTGGGTGGATCCTTCAAGCATTACGTGGATACAATGTGGATTAGTTATAACAGTGTGACCCAGACAGAGTTTTGAGTTGAAATTTTGAGGAAGGGTCTCGGGGAAAGAGAGAACCACGGAATATACAATTTCAATGGCAGGTCTTTATTAGTTTTTCAGATATTAATGAAAAACCATATTTTTTTTTTACCTCCGACTCACGAATCCAGGGCCCCCTCTAAGGGGGGACAACCTGGGCATTTGCCCGGGGCGCCATTTTGGCTGTAAGTGTGAGAAAAATCCGAAAGAAAAATATAAAATAGACTTTTTTTATTTTACAATCGATCAAGCACTAAATGCACTAGATGCTAGATTTGAACAACTTGGTAATCATAGTAACTATTTTCAATTCTTATATAAAATATATAATACGATTTAAATACTATGTACAAAGAAATGCTACTAAAACACTGTAAGAATTTAGAATACATTTTAACTGACGGTGATTCTGTTGACATAAACGGGGTAGAATTAGCAGAGGAAATTTCAGTAGTATCTGCGCTTTTGAGCAAAAAAGAAAGGCTTAAGCAATGTACTGAGCTTAATTTCAAAGTTAAATTTTGCCCCAAACCTTACTATTGCTTTAAGAATATTGTTAACGATACCAGTAACTGTAGCAAGTGGCGAAAAGAGTTTCTCCAAGTTAAAACTAATTAAGAACTTTTTACGTTCGACTAGTACACAAAATCGTCTTAATGGTTTGGCCATTTTGGCAATTCAGCATGAAATTGTTGATAAAGTAAATTTAATAAATGTAATAAAAAAGTTTGCAGAACTGGAAGTAAGAAAAAAAGGTTTTTTGTGATTTTAACGTAGTTGATGTTACCTTCTTTTATTTTCAAAATAATAGAATTTGTGCAATAATACACATTTTTAATAGTATTTAAAAATGTAAAAATTTTATGGTTAACAATTTGTGTTATGAAATGTTATGTTATATTATATGTTTCTTTCTAAATATATGATTTTACTAAAATTTAAATAAAATGATTTGATTTTTATTTACAATAAAAAATATGGTGTACC
>KB639997.1:7758-18165 GCA_000346575.1 Lasioglossum albipes
AATAGACAGTTGGCGCGCCGGGCCGACTGGGCCAGCTCGCGTCAAGGTCGCGCTCTGATTGGTCCGCGTTTTTCGTTAATAACTCCTAAACAAAGCCGCGGATAACATTTTTGCAAAGGAAAATGTCGCTTCAAATGACGTTAGGAACCTCCCATTTCCGGCTGTTGAAGGAATTTTGGGACACCCTGTATAACGCCTGTATTTACAATACTCCCTCCAAGCTGTGCCCGAACACTTCATAGTCTGCGGATCTTTATGCAAAATCATTTTCTACCTGAATTGCAACAAACTCGAGTGAAATAGAAAGTGATTTTATTTTTCAATACGTTTAATAGGGCTGAAAATTCATTTCTTCATAGATGCATACATCATATCCGTAGTTTATTCATGAATTTCGCAACGTTCTAATGCAATTCGCGATTGGCAATGTAGTTCTAATGCAATTTAAATCGGAGCAGTGCATTTCGGAATCGAAATTGGAATCTTCACGTTCTCGTACTTGATGTGTATTGTAAATGCGTAAAATCCGTAATCTAATCATAATTATCTATTAGGTTCCCAGAGAAAGAAAGCATTTTTAAAATGCATGTTTTATATTTACACTTTTTTCGCCACGAAAATTACAAGCATTATAGCTCACAATAATTGGCGAACACCTTTCTAAGCACCGGATATACCTGAGAAGGTATCAAGTTTCCTAAAATTTGCCCGGCCGGAACACTGCGGTCCACACGTGAACCATAAATCCCGCGGAACGATCGAATTATCAAGTTATTTGCTATCATGTTTTTGATTACTTTGTCGAACGGGCGACAAAGATCGTCTCACGGCTACTAAACGGTATCGAGCGCACGAATTACAGCCGAGATATAATAACCGTGATCAACTAATCGATCCCCGTGTCCGATCACTATAATTTTCTACTTTTTCAAAGGCCGTCTGTACTGCGTGTGGGCACGTCGGCGAACGCCCTAGGTGGTCGATTGGCCAATCATAATGATCGTACTAGAGGATGAATAATGACTTTCCAGTTTCAATGGGATGCCTCCGCCGAGTATTACGATTCGATAAATTTTCGTCGGGATTACGATTCGGAATATTTTGAACGTTCGTTGTGTAATCGAACCGGTCGACGGTGATCCATCTACCTGCGTGATTGCTTGAAACGTTATGGATCCTTTGCGCAACTGTAATCACTCGAATCAAAGGTAAAATAATTGATCCAGGAAAGATTTACATCGAAGAACACTATAATTACTTATTCAAATGATAAAAGTAAGAGAAATAAATAATAAGAAAGAGCTCTTTCTGCTCTACAAAACTGTGATAATCGTTGTTTCGAATAATTTAATTTTTTATTATTTTTCAGTCTTAGAAATGGAATATCCAGGAGGCAGAGATCAGCATTTTCGACACCTGCTTTTCTTCACTTTTTCATCGAGGTCAAAAAGAATTAGCAGAAAAAATGAACTGCGATCATAAGACCATTCTCAACCACCTTCATTCGATGGGATTTGTCGAAAAATTGGGAGCCTTGGGTGTCTCGCGAGCTTACCAAAAACAACAAAGAAAATCGCCTTCAAATTGCTTCTCAACATGTGTCGAAAATGTTGATTTTTGCCTCCTGGATATTCTATTTCTAAGCCTGAAAAATAATAAAAAATTAAATTATTCAAAACAACGATTATCACAGTTTTGTAGAGCAGAAAGAGCTCTTTCGATTGATGTACAACACTTTGCCAAAGAACCAAAAAATCGTTGTAGAGTAAAAGAAAACATAAAACGCTACGAACTTATTCCTCAACCCAATAATTTGTCTCGTCCGAAGTCAACATAAATCCATCCGCGTTGACGATCAGATCCCACAATATTAATCTTGCACCACTTTTACCTTAGACATTAATAGTTTTTCTTCTGCCCTAAAAAATAATATCAAGGTTTATGGTACGCTTATTTTATGTATTTCCAGGATTGATACTTGAATATACAGATCGTAGGAACGATTTCTACGGTCTTCAGAATCCAATCGCAGCAGCTAATAAGTCGTAAAGCCCACGAAGTATCTCCGCCATACTAATCCCAATCCGTACGTGTTCATTTTCTCGGCGCCCCGGGCGTTAATCGTTAACCTTTAATTACAGGGCGGGCCGAGCCTCTTAATTTATCGCTAATAACGTGTAGATTTCGTCCTGCTTGTCGCAACAAGTCGCCGAAGCAGTGTTCCTTCCTTGAAATATTCTACCAAGAAAACCGTAAATCTTTAATCATTCTCTTTGTTCGATATTAGGAACTCCTTCGGTGAAAATGAGTCCGTTATATTTCATTTGCTTCCTTCGGTACTACAGAATGTGGCAACATTTGTAATAGAATTATATTTTGTAGGAGAGTTGAAGGGTTCAATTCAATTTCAGCGTAATAGCCGTAGCGCCAGATACTACATCACTCGAATAATAAGCACGTTACCACTTATACCTCTCGTATCATTAGTATTCTGAAATTAATTAAAACAGATATTTGTTGTTTAAATACGCAGCACACTATTTCGGTCAAAATAATATCCATCATTTTATGCATATTCATCATTTTATTAATAATATCGTTGCGAGAATTACGTGTGATAAATATAACATTTCCGATACACTGTATTTGCCATTCTAATTTCGTACAGATTGTAATTTCAAATTAAGGTTTTACGGTATCAGAGAAGATCGAATTTTACGAACGCGGGTAACAGTTGTCATCCTTTCAAAATTTTCATTCTAATGTTATATACAGGGTGTCCCGTTTAAGTGATAACAGCAGGATATCTCTGAAGGCGTTGTCGTTATCAAAAAAGTGTTGCTACCAAAGTTGTTTGATATGACGGGCTACATTACGCAGTATTAATTGTTTTATTGTGGATGGAGTGGTGGAGGAGATCTGAAGAACAATCTATTCTTTTTTTTAATGGAATACTATATTTTTTTCTTCAGAAAATAATATCAGGTACTGAGACAAATCCAAAAACGTGCTGTGTGATATTATTCTGAGTTAATTAAAGGTAATTCGTTAGCTTACGTTCGGCATCGGCCGTCGATCGATCGCGTGCTTTAGTATATGCACAAAGTAGAATTGGTTGATCATGGTCAGACGCGTCAGACGATTCCTATGCAATAGCATGTGTATTCGCTCGATTTTCAAACTCGATATTCTCGAAAGCGAAGCGTCAAACAAAAGAATGTTATTCCTTTTTTTCGACTTATTTTTACATGTAGTATCACCCCCTGCTCGGTTGTGCTACCCGTCCGGCCACAGCCTGTATAATTGGCAATGCTGAGGACCGTTCGCAGCTCTAACGAATAATTTTTAAAAATTTACTTCTGATGATATCTTGTGTACACACGTTGGATAAACTTCCGAAAGCGACAACCCTCCGATTTTATTTATACTCCGGACTCTTACGTACTTTGACGTGCTGATTACAAATATGATAGTGAAAATTGGCGCAAAAAAAACCATAAAAAGCATAGTTAATTTGACCCCCGCCGAGTTATTTTAGGTCATAACAGCCAAAATAATAGGTTTACGTTAAAAATGTGTATAACTTTTTTTGTAGAAGTTTTTATGAGCTTCGTGTTTTGTTCGAAACTTTTTTCTCTAAAATCAATATTTTCGAAAATATTTAGTAAGAACTGTCAAAACTTTAAAGGGATCTGGGGGGCAAACGAGGGTATGTCGCCAATAATCATAACAGCCAAAATAATAGGTTTACGTAAAAAATGTGTATAACCTTTTTTATAGAACTTTTTATAAGCTTCGTGTTGTGTTCGAAACTTTTTTCTCTAAAATCAACATTTTCGAAATTATTTAGTAAGAACTGTCAAAACTTTAAAGGGATCTGGGGGGCAAACGAGGCTATGTCGCCAATAATCCTTTTAGGGACTTTCTTCTCTAGTCAAGGGTAAGCTTCGGCAAAAATTTCAGCAAAATCGGAGGGCTGTCGCATTCGGAAGTACACCCCACACATTAGTCTTTCCGATATCCTCAATGAAACAGCCATTCAGTTAGTTTAATTGCCACAAATTCAGTACTGAAATGACAATCTGGATGTTCCGCCAATAAAAAAATATTCGGTCAAAAGGCACAGCCGTCGGAGGGTTAAAGAAGAATGAATACTGGTGAAAGAGGATAGTGACGAGAACTTTTTGCAATTCTTCCAGATATGCCTGCTGGGCCTCGTTCTAAGCGACAACAGCACGATCGGCGATTCGATCATCGAAGACGTTTCGGAAGTCACAAACACCGGCAAGAATCTTGACGCGGACACGGGGGAACAGGTAAGAGAATTTAATACAGTCCACCCTTCTACGCGCGTCTTGAAACCTTTCGCCGAGGGTCGAAGCCCCGCAAACTTCCCCGTCAAACTTTATCCCGTCCACGTGGCTCGGGATACTTCTCCTATACCTGCGTCAAACTTTCATGGATCTTGTCGACATTATGTGGATCGTACGTTGTCTAATCAAATAATCGAGTCACATCTGTGTAGGCATTGAACAGACAGAAATAGGATCGTTATTATGATATCCGTTGCAGTATCAACATGAAAATTTTTCTGAAGAAAAATCCACAGACTAGTTAGCAAGAAGTCCGACTTATTGCAATTATTAAACAAATTATTAAATTGTTCGTTTTGTCTACAGATACCTACAGTTCGGTATTCGTATAATACAGGGTGTCCCAAAATTACCTTAGTTTAATGAAATGGGAGGTGGAACTGTCGTTTTAAATCATTCCCGTCAACGACAATTCCAAAAATCGTCGCACACCGGGTACAAAGGAGCCAGAAACAGTATCAGCCAGAAGGTAGACCGGAAATGAGAAGCGACACTTCGCGAGTGACGGAAGGAATGGAAGCGGGTCGCGATAGAATCCATACAGGGTGGTCCGTTAAAAATTTAGCACTCGAACGTCTCCGGTATTCGTGGAGAGGCGTGAAAAAACATTATGTAACAATCTTGTTCAATTTAAGGGGGGCTGTAATGTCCTCGTAGAAGACTTTTGTGGATAGAGTTTCAGATGTTTCAAAGGCAACCCCACACTCAATAAAATTACACACGTCTCTAACGCAGTTGATGCTGCGTATCTTTAAAAAAAACGTTTGGAAAATCTTTATTTATTTCGCAACTACAAAGACTACCTCCACTTCCTTAAAATTTACCTGTAAAAATGGAAAATTGCTGAGTAGAAACCGTTTAACGCCAGAAATAGCGGGGATCGAGTGGAAAATTTTGAGCACCCTGTAGAGGCAGAATTTAAGGCGGAATTATGGAAAGCAGGGAGGTTGGGTGGGGGATCGCAAGTGACGTCGGGGTGAACGTCCACGAACGTCGAGAGGAGGTCGCGTGCCTCGGTACTCGCTTCGCGGCTGCATCCCGGGAAAAGGGGCGGCCGAGAGTGCGTCCGTAACGTCGTCTCGAGATTATTGGGGGCTCGGATGCTGGCCAAGACGCCGGAAGTCCCGTTGACGAACTACAACCGGCGAAACAGAGCACGAAAGGCCAACGATGTGGCGTCTCGCGAGGCGTGAAAACTTCACACGCGCCTGTGCATGTGCGCCGTGCTCCGCGAGAAAACCGGAAAACAGGGAGAAAGAGAGAGGGAGAACACGGTGAAAGACGGAAACAACAACGCGACGAAAAAAAAAAAAATCAAATGCTAAAACGGAGAAAAGCTAAAACAGAGCCTTTGCCGGGTTCAGTTCGGTTTCTCTGCGACCTATTTCCGGCTGGGTGGCACGAATAAAAGTGTTTATTTTTCCTGCAGCTACTCCTCCACTCCTTCGTGTGTCCCGTTCTTTTTGAAATCCACAGGTACACAGTGAACACAAGGGGTAGAACGTGCGCGAGACGTTCGCGCCTGGATGGGATTGATGCTTCAATTTGCCTCGGCTTCGCCGGCAAAGAGGGAATTATATTGGGAGTCGAGGGGCTCGAGCGATCTCTTGTCGTTCAGCTTATAGAGCGACGATGGGGCGGTTTTGTTCCACCATGCGACGAGATTTCTGCTAAGCGCCCGAAACCGGCTGGAACGCTCCTTATTTTCTGATAGCAGCTGCTTCAACCGTTACTGTATTCGCGATCGTGCTCCTCCCCGATTTCAATCAACTAGCTCATTTTAGTTGAGGTATACTAGTCCAGACAACGAAAGGTTGTAGAGGTTATTGAAAATAACGCGTTTATATTTTACTTAAAATATAGTTTAATTCTTTACACAAAGTGTATGTATAATAGAGTAGCAAAACGTCGTGTCGGTTTGCTGGTCAGAGCTCGAACTAACAAAAAAACGTTGGCGTCGCAACAACCAACAAAAGCGCAACGGAGAAGGCACAGTCGATTTGTTAAATCGGTGGGCGCCTTCTCATTGGCCACTGTCACGCCACAGAGTATGAAAAGCTCACACTCTAACAGAGGTAAATGGAAGGAACACAGTTTTTAACTTTGGGACTTTGTTTGGACTAGTTAGGAGGTAAACATGCTAAAAGTCCTCACTAGGGGGTGAGCGGGGTGTAGGGGGGCACGTAGAAGGTCCCCTTTTTCGGTTTTCCGCTTATATCTCGGAAACTATGCGTCCTAGCGATAAGACCATTCTATACACAATTAAAGCTGACAAAATGTGCCACAAGATTGATTGTATTCAGTTTTTCGTTATCTCGCATAGTTTCCGAGATATCAGCGCTCAAAATTCACTGATTGTGAAAAAGAAATTTTTGCCTCACGTGTTTTGTCTTATTTGACTAGCTAACTCTTCAGCACAATTAGTGAACTTTGAGCGCTGATATCTCGGAAACTATGCGTCCTAGCGATAAGACATTTCTATACAAAATTAAAACTGACAAAATGCGCCACAAGATTGATTGCATTCAGCTTTTCGGTATCTCGCATAGTTTCCGAGATACCAGCGCTCAGAGTTCACTAATTGTGCTGAAGAGTTAGCTAGTCAAATAAGACAAAAAACGTGAGGCAAAAATTTCTTTTTCACAATCAGTGAATTTTGAGCGCTGATATCTCGGAAACTATGCGAGATCGCGAAAAGCTGAATGGAATCAATCTTGTGGCGCGTTTTGTCAGTTTTAATTTTGTATAGAAATGTCTTATCGCTAGGACGCATAGTTTCCGAGATATAAGCGGAAAACCGAAAAAGGGGACCTTCTACGTGCCCCCCTGCACCTCGCTCACCTCCTAAGAGTGGGGACTTTTAGTATGTTTACCTCCTAACTAGTCCAAACAATGTCCCAAATTAAAAATTGTGTTCCTTCCATTTCCTTCTGCACCCCCCTTATGAGCATTCATTGGCTGGACTATGCAGTCGGTCACGAAAATATTGGGACACAATATCATTTTGGATTCTAAGCTGTGTGGTTTGAATGAATATGCAATTACGTACAAAACTGATTTGAATTATGTTAAAGTACAGTATAAATGATGTATTCCTAAAAACAGCTTTTTCTTATCAATAATTTCGTTAGCATAAAACAAAAATCCGAAAAATGCAAAATTGTATGTCAAAAAAATATTGGGACACTTTATTGGTTCAAGTTATGAAATAAAAATTACACCTTCTGTGTAATTACTTATTTGGCATTTTTCTTTTACACTAACGCACCAAAAACTTACTGCATATCGTCAATTAAGCTTCTTTTCTCAGCCCGGTTTTCCAAGTTCGTGTTATAGTAATCGTGCCTGGTGAATAATTGTAAAAAAAACTTCGTGTATACAGTGTTTCCTACTTTTCCGGCAGGATTGTAGGAGCATAATCTGCAAGTGAAAATACGAAAAGAATGTTATATGAAGTTTGTTTATAAACGCTTTATTACAATATCGTAGCCAAATATTGAATGTAGCCTGAATAGGTGCGGAACAGCAGATTTAAAGCTGGATAATGCGGCAGGTCGATTGTGTTTACTTTGCCTGTACTTACGAGATATTTCTTGATCGGAAATCTGCTGTTCCGCATCTATTCAGGCTACATTCAATATTTACCTATAATATTATAATAAAGCGTTTATAAACAAACTTCATATAACATTGTTTTCGTATTTTCACTTGCAGATCATGCTCCCACAATCTTGCCGGAAAAGTAGGCAACACCCTGTATATCGAGAGCGTGGTTAACCCTCATCCGTCCCTCGTGTCAATTTGACACAGTTTTCCCGAACTAAGTTACACTGTTCTGTTATTTGTAGGTAAATTCGTTCGAAACTTGGTGACTTTTATTTTTTTAATGCGAAACATATAACTGCAAAAACCTAAAATGTAAATGTTAACTCCTCAATTTCAAGGGAAAAAACATCGAAAAGTAACTATTTAACTTGTTATTTTATCAATTTTTTGTATCACTGTGTCAATTTGACACCGAGGGACAGATTCAGTTCGTGAAATGAGGGACGGATGAGGGTTAAGTAAGAAGAATTTCCAAGCCCAATGCGACACGTTTTCCGTTGTTCGATCCGAACTAAGTTACACTGTTCTGTTATTTGTAGGTAAATTCGTTCGAAACTTGGTGACTTTTATTTTTTTAATGCGAAACATATAACTGCAAAAACCTAAAATGTAAATGTTAACTCCTCAATTTCAAGGGAAAAAACATCGAAAAGTAACTATTTAACTTGTTATTTTATCAATTTTTTGTATCACTGTGTCAATTTGACACCGAGGGACAGATTCAGTTCGTGAAATGAGGGACGGATGAGGGTTAAGTAATCTACAGGCTATTTCTGTCAACCTATACCACCTCACCATTTTTCTCGTTCAATTTATTCTGTAAATGAAAAGTCTAAAAGCATAGCTGACTGGTCTACACTGCAGAATAAACGTCTCTCCATTTTCGTAGCATTTAATCCGGAAATCGCAGTTTCCCGAGCACAATCGACCGGCTAATTTGCTCCGAGGGTTCAATGGCTACTAACCGGCAAATATTTCCCTCGAATTATCCGGCACGCTGGAAGAAATTGATCCATCCCTGTTTTCCCGGCGAAACAAAACAGGTGCACAACCGTTCCGGAAGCTGCCTCGACGTCCATAATACCGGATGGAGAGGGAGTTGAAGTGCTAAAAGCAAGAGGAAGACCATCGATCCGAGCGAGTTCAGGCACGATATTCAAAACGCGTTCCGCGCCTAAGAGGAAACACGAAGAAGCGTTACACGTGTATATCGAGTGTGTGTGGTGCATCGTGGCGGTGCATTCGTGTCTTCCCTCGCCGCGAATAAAAGTAGGCCACCGGGTGCGCTTCCTAGTCTGCTTCGTTCTCGAACCTCTCAACGAAAGTGGAAATTCTTCGAGGGAAGCGGGGGGTGGCAACCCCTGGACCCGCAGAAAGATGTCGGCCGTTGCCATGAAGCGTTTCCGGGGGATCTGTCGATGACTTTCCCCGGGAAAAGCAAAAATTATCGACTGGAAATGGGATTCGCACTCGAACAATGTCGAGAAATTGGAAATCGCTTGTCAACCCTCGGATTTCAGACCATTTTCACCCTTAACTGGTACACTGAGGTCTCTTATCAGCCCAACAATATTTCTATACACCGTACCACGTAAGAGTGACACAAAATTGAAAAATATGTAATGCATTGATATACGAGCAGGCTGTCGATCTTTATGCAAAATAAAAATTATCAAATCATTTCCTCTTGTAATAATTTTAATAATTGTTTCTGTGCGACCTCGTTCGATTCGACCTATTTTCGTGAATTAATTCGGGTGGAACAACTCTTGATAACTTGGTCAGCTTTGTTCAAGGTGCAGGGATTTCGTATAATATTGTCAATAGTGGTTATTCAATGTGTTATCTCGTATTTTGACAAGGTCTCGCTGAGTTTAGTTAATATATCCCAGAGGGCAACCGCATCGGACTGATATAACATGTTATTACAGCCACTATTTATATTCTCAGAATATTTTTTTATTATTATTATTATTATGTACGGACCGAGGTCCTTTTATACATGGGTTTACAGACGTTTTGTATAACTTATAAAAGAAATAGAAAATAACAAAAATATACAGAAAGAACATAGAAAGAAAAAGAAAAGAAAAAAATAGAAATTTTCTTAACCTAAAAATTTTACATTCGATGGACAAGCGCAGAACTAAACAAATACAGGTACGATATTAGCGAATAATCTCGCGTAATTTTGTTTTGAATGCCTGTAACGTGCCATTAAAAAAATCAATGTTATTGTAAAGTGTGTTTGATCTCGAAATAATCCGATTTATAGGATTCATTACTCCATATGAGGATTTGGATTGCGTTGTTTGAAATCCTGCTCTCATTCTCAAAACACGCTCAGGTACATAAAGATTAATTTGCCTAAGGAGAGCGGAACAATCTATATTATTATTTAACAAATTAAAAATGAAGCTTTGGTCGG
>KB639997.1:29355-39603 GCA_000346575.1 Lasioglossum albipes
TGTAAGTATTAACATATATTTTTTACTTCATAATATTCTAACTGGTATCAAGACGAATCCAACGACCTATAATAATATAACATTAAACCGTGAAATAACGCTACAATAGTTTTGGCCACAAAAAGCAGGCTCGCGCACCAATTGTCTATTGGCCGACTGTGTCAACTCGCGTCTAGGTCGCGCTCTGATTGGTCCGTGTTTTTCGTTAATAACTCCTAAACAAAGCCGCGGGTAACATTTTTGCAAAGGAAAATGTTGCTTCAAATGATCTCAGGAACCTCACATTTCCGGCTGTTGAAGGAATTTTGGGACACCCTGTATAACGACGTGCTTTAGGGGAAATAAATGCTCGGGGACGTTTCGTTGGTCGCCGACTGTCCTCGTTCCGAAAGAATTTATTATTTTATTCCCATCACTACGCGGTATCTTCTTGTAAACAATTTTATACGCGTTTTCTACGGACAACTAGCTCGTACAAGGTGTACACATACATGCATAATGCGACAGCATCGGAATACCATAGTCATCTTCGGGGATAGCATCAATGCTTACAGAAAGCACCGTACTCGCGATACCTATCCAATTCGTAAATTCCGATTCGCGTATTCCGAATACGATAACGCTAACTGCGCGTGCGATGATACATGACCGTCGAATAGACCGCTCGGGATTTTTCGTAATCTCCATTCGTGATCTATCACACAAATCGGTTTTATTGATCATTTGGCCGACAGTGTAGAACAACTATGTTTTCTCAAAACTAAATATTCTCTTAATCGGTATTTTATTGGAAATGGGTTATAGAATAAGCTAATTAACTTAGCTCGGAAGGACGTCGTATCGCGTTGAAGGCTATACTCGAAGTGAAGAAGGCAACGTGGAAAAGTCCGTTGTCCACTTGAAAGAAAAGGACCAGCACTGCGTTCTGTCCTTTTCTTAGGCAGTTAGATATACAGAGAAGTCGCAGGCCCATGGGTCTGCTGACATCTGGTTTATTGTTGAAGCCAGTGATTCTCACACGAAACTAAATTCGTTTTTGCATTTGGACTTGACGCAGAATCACTAGCAATCCAACATATTTTACTATTTTAAATAATTCTACGAAATGTTTACTTTCGGATTTAGTAAAATGGAACGGACAGAAGTAAATGAAAGTTTGCGGAGGATATTCTGCGCAGTCAAATAAGGGAGGGAAAGAAGGAGAATTGCTCAGAGCCCAGATTTACCTTATTTCTCTTATTTATTTATCATATTCTTGTGGGGATCAGCATTTTCATGATAAGTCGTGGTCCAGCTTGCTAAACTTCGAGGGAAGTTCAAAGGATAGAAGAGATAAGAAGAGAAAACAGTCGTTGAAGATACTCCCACGTTACCTGTTACAACGTTATCCCTACCACCCCTCGGAAATCAGTCTTCTCTGTGGCATAGTTACAAACGAACGAGCTCGAGGAGGATAATTGCTGTCTGTTTCCCAGAGACGTCTACCACTCGCGATAATTATTACCGTGCGAGCTGGTATTCGCCACGAACCGAGAAGCGACACCGTGATTAAAAACCTGTACACAATTTATCTTCGCAGAAATTCTCATTTGTTTGTCTGTAAAAATCCGAGCATGATCCAATATGTCTTTTAAAGTAAACATTGAAGCAATTATAGCATGTATATTGTGTATGAGAATACTTCGACGACAGAAACATTCGTTATAGTACAAATAAAATAAGAAGACAGTTAATTTGTGATCATTCAGCTGGTTTTGAATAAAAATGTATCTCCTCTCGTAATAATTTTAACAAGATGAAAATAACTTAACAATACTCGTTATTCTTTCTGATATTTCACTGTTGTGTGTATCATTTCTTCGTTTTTGTAATACATGCATCTAGTGATCATGATACGAATATAGAGAAAAATATAACAGATCGCTTTGAGTCAGTTAATACTGTGGCAAAATTAAGCACATGAGGAACGAGGAAAATGGAACATAGCGTTGACTTTTGATTAAGGATGTTCTGGAGGTAATATAAAAACGCAACAAAATTTTTGAAAATTTGACAAGATATAATTCTTACTAAATTAATGCAATTACCAAAGTTTGGGTTCGATTCACTGCACCGTTTAAGAAAATTATAGCAACTTAAAGTTTTCGCATTTTAACACGTCTTCTTATGGAGAATTCACAAAATTCCACTTCAAACCCTATTTAAACCTTGAAAAAACGCAACTAGAAACTCCAGTTTTTTTTTATATGTAGTAAAAATTATGTAATCAATTATGTTCAAAATTTATTAGGATTCACTAAACAGTTACGGAGCAAAAAAATTATAAACTGTTAGAAAACGTCAAATTTATCGTGTTGTCTCTCACTAGCATGGAAGCGCGACAAGTGTAGACCACTGAATCTAGCTACGGAGGGTGCAGTATTCGCAAAAGTTTCATGCAAAATATACTCATGAATGGCTTTCATTGCCCATATATTGATGGATTTCGAATTTCTTGTACTTTTGTCTCCCATTGTACCTCCAGAACATCCTTAAAACAAAATGTAGGTTGCTCGCGAATAAAGAGCGTGGGTTCTCGGACGGTGTTCTCGCGTAAACAAAATCTCAGCACCGGCAGGTGTAACAGGAGCGTTGAAGAAATGAAGTATAATTGGAATCGCGGCGATTCGTTGTTTAATTGACCGAAATTTCTGTGGTCAAGTGGCCGAGGAAGAAGCCCTCGGCCTCGGGAAGTCCGAGTGAATACGAACAGACGGTCGCCGCGCCAGGCTGGAAAAAGGAGGAAAAACGTAATTGGAATTGTGATAGTTCGCTGTTCGATCGGTCTCGAACTTTATTCAGAACCTCCGCCCTGCCCAGCCGGAACTTCGAACTTCGCCGAAAGTCTTGATGAGCGTCCACGTTAACACGAATTATTTGGATAATTGCCAGAATAGTTATTAGCGAGAATGGTTATCTGCGGCTGGCAATTGTTTCGGTAAAAGTGCTCGTGGAATCTGTTCGGCGAACTTCTAATTGCTTTATTATCGAGCTACGTGACCGTCGTCGTTAACATTGTTGCCGTGAAACGTGATATTCAACTTTTCAAGACTGGCTGCAATTATTTTTCTTCAATTTTTTCCGGGGATTGTAACACGTCGAATACTGCGAGAGAGATACTGTATTCCTCAGAACTGATATCTATAACATGTTTCACAAGGAGAACCCCCGCTCTGTCCCTCACGGACTTAGTTCAGACTTTACAGAGTTATAGATCTCGTTCCCCTGATTACGAAAATACCCCATTATAGGCGCAGACGCTCGATAGTTTTCGAGATATTTGCAATTAAAGTTTCATTTTAAAAGATTTTTAAAAAGCAAAAAATATTTGTTACGCTGGGAGAATTATATCAAGAACGGGGGTACAATTTATGACAAGTACAATGCCATTAATCAGTGGACATATGATAGATTCAAAGAGGCTCGTGCAAACTTTCAACAAGTAACCACACGGGATTTGCAACAGTGGGCTCTAGCAGCAGCCAGTCAATACAAAACAGACAGTAGTAATAGATCTAGTGTTTCTTCTATAAAATAATAAGTATCATTTTCAATTATATCTTTTAGCGAATAAAAATATTTTATTTAAAATTTATTTAACATTGAAAATGCCTTTTCCATGAAAAAAAACAATAAAAAATAATTTACCACGAAGGGATTCGAACCCGGACCTGCGGCATAACAGTTCAGCTCGCTACTGTTACGCCACACCACTGCTTGGTAAAAATCTGAACTAAACTGATATTTTACGGTTATGAAACTTTAACTGCAAATATTAGGCGAAGTAAAAAGTTCTGAACGTTTTTCGCTTATATAAATAAAGCGAAAAACGCTCAGAACTGTTTAACTTCACCTAATATTTCGAAAACTATTGAGCGTCTGCGCCTATAATGGGGTATTTTCGTAATCAGGGGAACAAGATCTATAACTCTGTAAAGTCTGAACTAAATCCGTGAGGGACAGAGCGGGGGTTCTCCTTGTCAGTTACACAGGAATAGCAATTTGTATTGCATCCTGTTGATTCTCCCCGTTGCTTCGATATTTCTGCACCGAATTTTTCTCCTGATTTTATTATCGAGCTACGTGGCCGCCGTCGTTAACATTGTTGCCGTGAAACGTGATACTCAAGTTTTGCAAACTGACTGCAATTATTTTTTCCCGTTTTCTTCAATTTTTTTCCGAGAAACTGTATGGCTTTGAAATGATATCTGCAACGCGTTTCAGCTACGCGAATAGCAATTTGTATTGCATCCTGTTAATTCTCCCCGGCGCTTCGATATTTCTGCACCGAATTTTTCTCCTAATTTTATACGACCGTTACAGGCTTCGAAAAATTGGCCAATCGATTCCTTATCCAGCACCGTGCGCTCCACTATCTGTATTCAGTCTAAATAATATCTACAACGCGTTTAGGTCTCATGCATAGCAATTCATATCGCGTCGCTCCAAAAACGAGCCTTTGTCCGTCGAAGCGAGGGGGCTTCGTTATCCGTGATCTAGAAAATAGCGGCGGCTGAAGACCCATTTCCCGTCCGACCAATTTCCCGTCTATTCCGTTTAATCAAAAGCGAAAATGATTTCCCGCGCGTGTCCCTCCGCGAAAATCGCGACGAAACGAATCGCGCGCCCAGCCGCTCGAAGAAGAAGCCAAAAACAAAGGGATCGTTTTAATTGCGAGAAATATTTGTTGTGTACCCGCGCCGCAATTTCGATCGACGCGGATGGAAAAGGGATTTATGCGGGACGATAATGGGGCTGCGACCTCGTTAAAACGATACAGAGAGGCTGCAGGTATAAAACGATCGATCGCGTCGAAGATGATAATTGCGTAGGCGTTCGCGATTAAAGTGTCCGCGGCGCGTAAACAATTTCCGCGGTTCCGTTCCGATCGTCGACCGAGCCGTCCTATAATTTTCTCAGTCGGTGAATTATCGTTAGCGTTGTTCCGTCGGCCGATTGTCCGTTTCTTTGCAACCCCGTCGGGGCTTAAATCGAACGCACTCAAATAGAACCTGGATATCGGTGATCAAAAATCCAGGCTCGAGAGCTATCCATTCAACGCTTCTCCTGCCGCCGGAATTTTTATTGTACGAAGATTCGACGGCATGCATTTAAATGCGCCCGGACAGACAATGGCGCGGCACATTGTTGATTAAGAAGTTTTTTAGAAAGAAAAAACCGCAGACAACAAAGGCTCCAATTTTTTCGAGTTTTCTTCTCATGCTCGTTTAGCACTTGAATCGTACAGAATTTTTCCTTTGAACATTTCCATAATACTCACACTGTATTTGTTTTCATCGAATGTAAAATTTTTAGGTTAAGAAAATTTCTTTTTTTTTTTCTTTTTCTATGTTCTTTCTGTATATTTTTGTTATTTTCTATTTCTTTTATAAGTTATACAAAACGTCTGTAAACCCATGTATAAAAGGACCTCGGTCCGTACATAATAATAATAATAATATCATACAGGCCATCGAATCTGCCGACCCTTCTGGTCGGAACACCACACGTGATAAATTTTCATGATCAACTAATATCGACAGTTTTTTTTTTTTTTATTATATTGAAAGCTTAATTGAAACTCCCCATAGGGGGTTATAAAGCTATACATTAGTGATATGTGTACATCTTACTGTTAAGATTAATAATGTAGGAACCGCAGAACATATTAGGTATATAACACATAAGTACATAACTTTAAATCTTTAAATTACATTGCTTGAAAAAATTGAAAAGAAGATAACATGCCTGAATATTCGGTTCATATAGTAACGATCTGATATTTAAGGGTGGAAACAAATTACCACACGTGATAAATTTTCATGATCAACTAATATCGACAGTTTTTTTTTTTTTTATTATATTGAAAGCTTAATTGAAACTCCCCATAGGGGGTTATAAAGCTATACATTAGTGATATGTGTACATCTTACTGTTAAGATTAATAATGTAGGAACCGCAGAACATATTAGGTATATAACACATAAGTACATAACTTGAAATCTTTAAATTACATTGCTTGAAAAAATTGAAAAGAAGATAACATGCCTGAATATTCGGTTCATAAAGTAACGATCTGATATTTAAGGGTGGAAACAAATTGAGCTTCCTTAATTTTTTCATAAGATCAACTCTTGCTTTTGATATACGTATGTATATGCAAAGTTCAAATCGCCGTTACTTTTTGATACTTTCTGGAGCAACGAGAGCAGCTTAATGGAATTTTCTGCATCTTGTCGCAGAATGTTTGGAGCACATGCAGGTATTTTTAGATCCCATCTTAGGCGACCGATGCCCCTAATAAGCTTATTACTCGCAGACAGTAATTCAATGACAAGGCACGTCGAACGACCGCCATTAGGTATGAACTATCACCGTTTCCCAGGTAGACTGCCTTTCACCTATGTCCGGGGCCATTGGCAGCCACCTTTGAAATCGAACACCCGTTAAATGCAATTATACAATTAGCCCGGTGGCAAGATAGACCGGCGAGTGCTTCGTCGACGCTTTTCACCCTTCTGTTCCTCGAGAGAGCCACTAGAGGCGAGCGAGGTTCCGCGTCGCGCCGCCACTGTTGTGAGATACGAATGTTCATTGTCACGGCACGCACGCTCTTTTCTCGGAGACGTTCCAAGCCTTGTCACACCCCCACACTCTCGCCCATCCAACTTCGAACCCTTCTAATTTTCTTGTTCTCTTTCGTTCCGCGGCGCAGACTTCCCCAGAATTCACGCGGTACGTTCAAACTGCTGCATATATATTATTCAAATATTTTATTAATGTACATATTGCAATGAAAATTGGATGAAGTCCGAACTACCCTCATCGCTCCAGACAAATTCCGAAAGTACTGATTACGAAGAACTTGTTAAAATAATTCAGAAAAGTATGTATGTATATTCACAGCTCGTATACAGTAATCGCTCCTTCGTTGTCCTGAATCGTGGGCACGATCGTTGTCCAGTGCCTACCCACTCCACTGCCTGTCAACGAGAGGATTAGGCCTGCGTGGATCTGGTCGTCAGATGTGTCCCAGGACTGTCTAGACCCGCGCAGAACGGAGAACAATAGGAAAGGAATATGGCAAGGAAATAAGGAGTTTTTTAAAGCCAGACAGTTGACTGCTTTTGACTGCGAATGCTTTTTTTTCATTTAACTAGCCGTTTCACTAAAGATGCAGTCATAAATCAAAAATAGTGTCCGGGCACGGTCGTTGTCCGCTCAAACCCCCGGCCTTTGGACAACGAAGGAGCTTTTACTGTATCATGGAATGTATGCAGACAATTTTTATTTTTCATAAATATCCACAGCAGTCTATTGACAATCTTGACGGACGTATCTCAACGAAAATATCCAAAGTGTCAGATTAATCAATTCCACTTATTCCTTTGTAAAAAAAAAAGATCTGTTGGAATATCTGCAAAATTAAGTTGAGTGTTGGAGGATACTAAGAGTGTCCCGGTATATTTTAACGGTCTTCGGGTCTTTGTCACTGGCTCAGGTCAGAAGTGGAAGGCCTGCAAACCTTCAATGTCAAAGAGGCCCTGAATAATAAATTAAGGGCCCCTCCCACATCTGTTTTTCCGAGTGGACCCAACAGAGGTTTTTCATTCCCCTAAAACTTTCTCTTTAGCTTCACTTCAGTTTCGGCTTGCAAACTGTACAGCAGTGTGCCCAGACGGGACACCTTTTTTCGCGCATGCGCGGCGTTTTCAGCCTCAGTAAAGTACGCTTCTCGAGGAAATGTGGCACCTTGAGCGCCATGCAGAATTTGAAGAAATTGATATGATCTCCATGGAGCCTACTCCATGTTTGGTTCTTTGACTTTTGCACTCCTAAGTCGTCCATTTGGACCACTGTGCGTTCCGTCAATTATACCAGTACATTCCTGCCGATACAGGTGCCTCAGGGCTCTGCTACACATCGCCTCATCATAGATACGTTACTGTTTTGGACGCGCATGCGCGAATAAAGGTGTCCCGTCTGGGCACACTGCTGTACAGACGTCTTCTGACTAGTTCTGCTTCGGTTGAATAAAGAATAGTTACATTGAATTCCTGTGCGTTATAAATTCATATTACGAACACCCATTTCCATTAAGATCAATACTTCGTATCAAAAAGGAAATGAAATTCCTCGTTCAATCGTTGCCGCCCTACATTACGTGGCGAATCGCAACATCGCTGTCCAAAATGATCCAGCGACGGCGGAAACGGGGGACCCCGAAGTCCAATTATATTTCCTGCTTCGCTTTTCAAGATAACAATAACAGCGTGGCCCGCATGACACAAGATGAGCACGCGCAAATTAGAACAGTGAATAAGCGGGATTCAGCGCACGAGCCTAGTCGGCTATTGAGCCCAGCCGGAATAACGATCTTCGTTAGCTCATACGTTCTTCTCCGGGCTATTCAGCGGGATCTACTTTTCAGTCGGACTGTCGCTTTGTGTACCGGGATTGTACGCGGGTTTCCCGTCGCCACATCGCGGAAAATCAGCCGGCGTATCCCCTAACAAGTGGCACTCGGCGGCGTCTTCCTCCCCCGTGTTCGCGTTCGCCAAAAATGCGGGGAAAATCGATATTCCCTCGTCAGACCGCTCCCACGGTCGTCCTGCTCGTCTCCAAAGCAAATAAAGCGACGGGGAAACACCGAAAACCCGCCACCGGAAACGGGCACTCTCCGTTTAACGACGCCGTCTTTCCGCGGACACGTTCTTCGGCATGCGTTGCATACGTTTCCGCCGTGCCGCGCCGTTGCCGGAACGATTATTTCTAGCCGTAAACGCTGCCTGGCTCTGTCGAGCATTAACCGGTGCAACGCGCTGAGAACTTCGGTTTATTTCACTGGCGAGAACACCTTCATCCTTCGGCGAGCAAATTAGGGAACGCCGCGGCATAGTATTCTGCGTGGCTAAACTATGCTCCCAGCAATCAACGGAACTGGATAACACCCGATCGGTTGACGGCTGTGTTCGGCTCCGAACAGGCCCGAAAATAACAGTTAGTAACTTGTTTATAACTATTGCGTGCTCAACCCCTTCCCAACGTGCACAGCTTCGACGTAACACTGTTCAAACCGATGTGACTTTGGTCTCTTATTTGTAACTAGATTGCGGATTTTATGCATTTGTAACAAAAAGTCCAATTTAAAAAAGTTTAGAGGCTAAGAGACTTTAGAAACACCGATGTATTACTTTCAACCCGCTGATATTATTAAAGAAGGAAAGAACATTTTCCTTTGCTCCTGTCAAGGGTTAACAGTGATTAAAACGTCCTCATCCCCAAAAATGTCGCAGAAGAGAAAACTACATTTATTTTAATGCTTAAATATTGACCACAAACAAATCAAATTTTATTTCATTTAAACAGAAACGCATGACATTCATATTTGTTAGACTTGTTTGAAATGTTCATCGCGGCAAGGGGTTAAAATTGGTGCAGAAAAATTTTCTTTTGCACGAACATCCGCAGTCTACTTATAACATATAGGGTAACTGCACTAGTGAATGAACATTTAAGAAATTGTTCAGGAAGATATTTTATTTTTTAAAAAATATGTGAATTAACGGAATCTCATATATGCCAAATGGCTCCCTATACTTCATTTGTCAAAAATAAATGAACACAAATAAAATGAAATTATTATTATTTTTCTTTATTAAACGTTAAATAAAAAATACAAAAAATACCAGTTAATGAACACTACATTCTTAGTCTTAGTTAGGCTTCTTTGTTGAAATATACATGAGCGTTCATTTATTGGTGCCCGTTTATTCACTGGTGCAGTTACCCTATAAAAAGTTTTTTCTCTCTCGCCGTCGCAAAAGGTTAGGAAAAAGTTCTAACACAAATGGCAGGTTTGAAATGTTAATTGAAATGGACGAAACGGCACGAAGTGGTGGGAACTTATGGGCCCCAATGTGGAGGGGTATGAAACCTAATGGGAAGCTCTCGTCACGGCCGTTTCCTCTCCACTTAGCGATTGCATTGTTGAAACCACGAAGGAATCACGATACAGCAGCCAGATACCGCGCGTTCGTCCACCGCGAGGCGGCCGAAGAAACATTAAAGAAGATAAACGGCCGGGGAACTCGGTCTCATTCATAATTCATGCCACTAATTTCTCACGACGTTGCGCGGGCTACGTTATTGCATTATCTGGAAAATCCTTGAATAATTCGCAACCGGCCGGGGCTACCAGCCGAGCAC
>KB640005.1:0-19986 GCA_000346575.1 Lasioglossum albipes
ATATAAATATATTTATATATATATAATATATATCTCTATCTCTATGTATATATGCCTTTTTTGTATTTTAAATAGGCGTCTACATACCGTGTACGTGTGTTGTCGTTTGTGTGCGTGCGCGTGTTCGTCTGTTTATTATAGATGTGTGTGTGTGTATGTATGTGTTTGTCGGGGGTGACTCGTGTGATAAAGCCGCGATAGGGTTACCTAACTCTTTGTAACTGTTTTAATACTGTCGATAACGCCCGCTGAACGATAAATGAAGGAAAATCAGAAGAAGGAACGCCTCTCTCGTTGGAGGTTAATACGTCTGACAGCAGCACGGGAATACTACTGGTCGCCATTTTCGACTTTCTCGTTGCAAACACGTTGTCGAAGCTCTCTAATCAACGGAGAAAGCAATAAGTTGTGAAAACACGGGAAACGAAAGCATAAGCTCGCAATGACGATCGAATTCCTGGATAATTTCGGAACGAAGATTTATATCCGTCGATCCTTCGGTTCTTTCCAGGAGATGCTCGCCGCATCTGCTCGATCGTTCCATCTCTCGGTTCTCGTCCTTTCCGGGCAAGATCGATTCTCGCTCGCTGCCGTTTCCCGTGGAAAAGAAACTAGGCTCACAGAGTACGTATTTCGCCCGTCGATCAACGGTTCTGCTAGACAACCTTTTTCTTTTTTCTTTCCGTTTTGTCGCAGGAACTCTAATTAGGAATAGAATCTACCGGATATGTGTCTCTGTGTCTGTGTGTGTATTGCAACGTGACACTACCTGGCAAGAAGCATGAACGATATGCTACGTGTACGTTCTATTTACAATCGAGTCCAAGATCAACACTGTCGTGGAAACGCTACAAAAGTACAAGTCGAACCTTGGCCAAACGAGCACGCCGACGATGATCGGCCGCGAGGTAAACCTAAACTAAACAGAAAAAAAAGAGAAATAAAGAACAAAATAAACTGTCACAACGTTCGTGGACGGAAAGGGTTCACGCATCCCTCGCGCATTACTTAAAAAGAAAACGTACGTTGCTATAGGTGTACCGAGCGGTCTCCAGGCTTGTAGGAGGAGCTAAGGCGAATTGGTACAAGATGAAGGCGCGAGTTGGAGGTCTTCGACATTTTACGCAATCATTCACTCGAACCGAGCGAATCACTTCGGATCGTCGATGACTCCGGCCAAACTTTGGATTTAATGTCAACCCTTAAATGGACTCCGGGCCGATGTATTTTTTAATATTTTGAATAAGAGTGAAATGATCTATCGATCAGCAATTGTAAATTTTCGATGCATAACAAACACAGCTTTGGTTATTTACATTATCACTACTTGTACTAGTTTTAGACAGCGGATTTTATGCATTCGCGACAAAAACGAGCAGGTGGAATTTAAAACGGTAAAAATATTGGAAGGATTTAGAAATACTGTTGTGTTATTTTCAATCTATTCAACATATATAGCTGCAGTTTAAAACAGTATAAATATTAGAATTATTTAACACTAGAATGACTTGTTTCTGATTTGTTCTTTTAGAGATATTAAAGTTATAAATATGTTTTTCTGAGACATTTTTTTAGTGAGAACTTCTCTATTGAAGTACATGTTTCAACAAAATTGGTACGAAATCTAAATAAGTGCAATTTTGTCATTATTATAAGGCAACGTATGTTACATTATTTTCAACCTATTAAGCATATTAAGAAAGAAAATAAATTTCTATTTCACTCCAGTTCGTTGCAATTCTGGTAGAAAATTTTGATTTTTCATAAAGATCCGCTATCTAATTATGAAATCTCGCAAAGATATCGTGTGTCTTTGCAATCACTTCTTTCGTGTCATTTTTTCTATTAAATCCAGTTAATGATTGATACTGATTAATTGCGATGAAATACATTTGGATAGTGAAATAAGTTTAAAAAGCTATATTTGAATATGCAATATGAAATTATTTTGAATACGATCAGGAGGCAAAATCAATCGAAGACTCGCAACACAATTTCACAGCAATGGATTCGCCTGTTTGCCATTTCGAGGACTCGCGATCCTAGAAGCCTCAAGGCCGCTCAGCAGTAATCTATATACACTACTTCTAAAAAATATTTGATCACTTACAATATGTAAAATTGATAAATAAAACTAATATCCCCTAAGGTTTCGTCGTTTCGTTTCGAATCAGTGATCAATTACATTTGCGCGGTAGTGTATATGGCTTTCTTGATACTTTGAGCAGAGCGATGATCTTATCAAGTCGAATTAAACATATCACATTTCGAATGACTGAGAAACAAACAAACAATCAACCAACAGATTTCATAAATAAATTTCTCCGGAGTTGGTCAAGACAGAATCCATACGCTCGAAGTACCTACGAAAGAACACCGTGTAACAAAACATAAGAGACGCGCGACTTTAACAGTTTTGCGCCACGCGCTACGTTTTAAACAACATTACATCGGATAATAGTTTCGCCGCGTCGTTATTAATTGAACCCTGCAATCGAAGGATGCCCGAGCGAGCGCAAAAGTGTTAAGAGCCGCGGCAAGGATAAATAATTAATCGTTCGTTTAAGCTGCGGGCAAGCACGAGGGGAACCTTCGAAATAATATTAAAACAGAAAATAAAATAAAGAAACGAAAGACACTTTTTTACTTATGTAACTTCAGCTACGTTTCAGGCTCCGCGTTCGATTTTGGACGTCTCGGTTAATTACTTACGCGGTATCTACATATACGATAGGACGTTAACGTGTACCACGCTAATAAGTACGATCTATCATCTACACGTTATATACAATTAAGTTAGAACGAGTCTTTAGGAACTTTAGAACAGAAACTCGAGTGCTACGTCGAACTAAGAGCTAAGATTTCAATAAGACGCGATCCCAAGACCTTCCAGGAGCTGAATCGAAGCCTCTCTACCATCGCGTCGCGTCGGTGTCAATTTTTGCATCTTGAAGAACCTAAACCAAACCGAATCACACTGTCCTCTAATCGGCTTTCATCTCCGCGCAGACACGATCGCATTAGAGCGAGAGAATGTTTATTCGAGGGTAAGATGTTCGTTCTGTAAGATGCAATATCGCCTTGTTATCGATCTGTCTCGATTCTTTTCGATAGTTTTTTGGCGAATGATTACCAACTAAAGATTTCACGAGGACGACAGAAGAGTTTACTGGAAATATTTTATAACGTCTGCGGATTCTATGTACAGAAACCGACGTACAAACGAATTCGAGGCACGTGCCGTTTTCAAAATGGACGACGATGACGAGGATGAGATCGAAAATTGAACGAACTTTGTGAAACTCTTTTCGTAGAACATCCTGCCTGATCGACACTGGAAAATTCATATTCCAGAAATGGGACGTGGTTTCTGAAATGATTGGATCGCAAGTGATATAGCATGCGTCAAATGAGGATAAGAAGACATACCCGATGGGGAACATGAGAAACTCACGTTTTTACAAGTTCTGTTAAAATTTTTGATGTTGTCCACGCTCGATTAATTTCCGGTTATTTGCAATTAAACGTCAAACAGTCCAACGCATTGCGATGATTATCAGCTTCGGAAAAACTGTTTCACTTTCGACGATATCCTTGATGGAAAACATTCTTTTTTGCGCAACACATACTCTGGAAGTATACATTTCCATATGAGTGTTGGAGAGTGAAACAAGCACCAGTTTGTAAACAATTTGCGTTACGAAAATTGCATCGGTAGTGTGGAATTACACCACACCGTAAACCGAGCGAAAATAGAAGTAACACTTCTGTCCGATAGTTTAAAATATGTAAAATATTTGTTGTACTCGACGATTTCACGTTAATTCTTAGATAAATGAACGTAACAAGTATATGTAAAATTTTTCACGTACAGTTCCCAATTTTTCGCGACAACTGTTCAACAAGTATTTAAAAATTACCATTTTGTGAATTCGATTTTATCTATTCAATATTTTCAAAGAATTTTTTTTTAATGAAGAGCATCCTTTTACCTTGACAATGCATTCCACAAATTTAGAATTATAGTTCGTCATTTATGAAATAAATAGTTCTTAATATGGACTAATGAAAGTTGTTGAAATTATTTCCCTTTGACATGGAATATCTTTTGAGCTCATTGAAATTGAAATTGAAATAGTTCCGCATGTTTTTTCGCAAGAAACATTTCCACCTTCGTCCTTCTTCAAGAATCATTATTGTTTAAAGTGTCACAGATACTTCAGTGAATATTGATATTTATGGAATGCATATTTTGCTTTCTAAATGTTCACCACCTTCAGAAACGATTAAATTAGTAAGATTTATTAAAAATTGTATAAGCATTTTCTTAAAAATCAACATTTCATGAATATTATCATGGATTATGTGCATTTTAAACTGAACATGATTTTTCAAGGCAGTTCCGATAATGAGACAAAAGAATGTTTTAAACAACAGTCAACCAACATTTAGCGGTCTACAAATTCTAATAAAAAAAATTATAAAAAAATGTTTATTCTATAAAAAATCAAGGTCGCGTTTAATTTTTAAAGATCAATATATATTTTTGATTTCATAGTAATGTAGCTGATGTCGGAACGAATTCAACGATCTACAATCTACGTACAACCGATTTCATAAGAAACAATTGTGTAGATATCTTTAGTAGTGCACGTATTACAATAAGAGTCGCACAAAGTCTAAATAAAATCAATCTTGTCATTTTTATAAGGGAACATGTACCAGTTACTTTTGAGGTTTAGACCCGGACCACTGTATAGTCATCTCGAAAAGTACGTTTTATGGAACATCGAGCCGATGGCGTAAGTCGCGCGACAGCAAACGAAATGAATCGATCTAGTCGACGACGGCGAGGAAAGCGTAGCTATTACGAGGGACAAAGGCGCGAGGGGGAAGGAGGGGGGGATACTTGCGAAAACGTTGAACTTATCCTAATGGTCCGGGTCGAAGCGGCGACGTGTCGATTCTGTACGCGTCGGCAGCCGCCGGATGACCTAAAACCTACGTTAATTGGAACTTTACTAATTGATTGTACTCTATGTCAGTGGTGCACGACGTTCATTAATTCTCTTCTCGATTGCACTTCGCCGGGGCGATCGTTGTTCCGCGTTTCGCGACCGGCGTAATTGCGACCCCCGGATGCGTCTACGCTACCCGGAAGCGTCGCGGCGCGGCGCGGCGTGCGTACGTCGACACTTCAAGTTCGGTGGAAAGCCGGAAACTCGACGGGCTATCACGTGAAAACTCATTTCCCCTTCGCGGCGTAATTAAGAGGCGAGCCCGGTTTACCGACTTTGAAAATCCGATATTTCAGATGTCCCAAACGGGTATTCTGGTTTTCCAGAAAATCGATCTCTTCTCCGCATTTTACCACGTTTTTGTTAGCTTGGTATTTTTTCTGTATCCTTTTCACCGAGGATTACGACCTGATTAATTTTTATTACCGAAGGTGTCGATACGTGTCAAAACAATGCTAGAAACGCACACACACTGTCCAATTATATAATTACTAGACTGCGGATCTTTATGATTTGAAATTATCAAAATTCAGAATTCTAAGAAAATTTAAGAAATTTAAGGATGATAATATATTATTTTTCCTCTATTAAAATTATTAACGGAAGAAATTACATTCTATTTGCGATTCTACTATCCCTAACATTTTCCAAATTATTTTTCAAAGGCGGGAAAATATAAAGACTCCTGTAATTCGAGTTCAAAGTATCTCCATTTCGTAAACAATCAAGACTTTTAATTTATTTTGGTTCAAACCATAGCCACGTTCGTACTAGTTAATATGCTACCCCATTTTCTGTTTTCGATCAGCAGAAGGATCGTACATAGTTGTAACAACAATCAACACATGTTTCTCAACACATACTCTACGAAACAATACATAATTCACGTAATTTTCATCATTTTAGTTCGAAAAAAATCACACGTGCACTTGAAATACTAATGAACATATGTGCAAAATCTCAATGCAGGAGATTTAATAATTTCTGTGAAAAAATTCCTAAAACTCTTGCAAAAACGACCTCGAAAACCAGAATACCCCTCAATCAGTTGTAGCGCGTGTAGAGATATCCTTGAGGTTCCGGGCGGAGTTCGAAGTATAATTGCAACATTATTTGCACGATAACTTCGGGACTGAAATGTGTCACTTATACCGTATACAAACTGTGTTTTTATGTCTTGCCGCTAGCGTCGAACGCAGAAAAGCATCAACACCAGCGTCTCGATGAGGCAATACTAATCAAATGATAAAACATTTGGATTTGTAATGATTCTGTTATGAAATTTTAATATCCGTGACTTTATCCTGATTGAAACGACACAAATCGAGTCATATTTACTCGTTTCATTTTCTCAGTTTACACCAGTTTACAGAACATCCAGAATTTCAAAGGTGCAAGTTAATTTCATTTATATTGATAATATATTCATATATATTCAATAATAAAGTTGCTCGATACTCGTTATTTTTTAAACAAAGACCACAAAGTGTACAGAACAAGCATTTGCATAAACAATCGCCGTTCATCTTAATAATTGAACTGTAGATTTCATAGTGTACACGACTCTTTGAAACTCCACGTCTTTAGATATTCAATAAATTCAGGAAACTTCTTAATTTATGTACAATCTAATAATAACCGCAAGTTTCCGTGTCTGGTTTGCCAGTATGTCATGTAACTGCAAATAAAACTAAAATGCGATATAACTAAAAGTCTATAAATACTACTTCAAAAAGTTACAACAAAAATGCAACGTGTGTCGTACCCTGATCAATTCTTCCAAATAATTGCTTCTCGAAATCTTTTCCTTTCGGTGTCTTTCGATCAACGATAATCTAGACATGAAACCGCAGTGGCATATCGAACAGAATTTATTTCGTGCTATGTGTAATTTGCAGTCGTAGAGAACGATCTACACGTGCGCTAAACACACCTTGCATCGCCAGATAACATGGACGTTATACGAAACTAGTAGCAATAAAAAAAATACCGCGTTCTCCATGTCTCCTACTTTTGTAACAACTTCCTATTATAATATTCACGGATAATTTGCACATGATTATAAATTTTGCGCATGATTTTAGTCTCATTCTCGGCTGCTGAGCATTCGTCAAGTTTGAGGTTTCGCGGGATGCATCCGGTACGGATTTCATTGTGAATCCGATTTCTGCAAAACATTTGTATGGAAGTACGGAAGTATTAATTGTGCACAGCATCGTTTTCGCGAGTGGAGTCTTAGACCATATACATACACTACTGACAGTAGTCTACTGTGCAAAAGAAAGAAGCACTCAGTTTCGCAAACATTTGGAAAAATCGTGGAAACTTGTTGCATAAAGAATTGTAAGGAACGACAAAACTGTGATGAATAAGAAAATATTTTATTGATTAAAGTTCATCGGTTGAATAAGAAATTCGGTTTCATTTGACTTAAAAATTCCGAAATTACCATCTTGCCAACCCAATACATTAAAATTTTACTTTCTCCAGATTATAATTGGCAAAATGAGTTAGCACTATTTCAAATAATAGGAGTGAAGTAAAAATGAACGAGTAACAAAGCAAAATATATATTACAGTTACAGTTATCATAAATATTTATACAGAATAAGATGCGGATAAGATACTAACACTTTAGCTTCGCGGCACCGTGCCTTCTCAACAGACTATAGCACTTTGCCCTCTACCGTCATCTGGTAGATGAATTAATCTTGGAACACGGCATGTTATCCGAAGCCGGGTCTATAGGTATATATGGTCTAAGACTCGAGTGCAAAAAGGTGATTCGAAAATAGCGCGAGATGCACGTGTAGGCCCGCGCCAGCCAATTGTTTCTCGGCGGAGTCGCGAAAATGATCGGACTTGCACGCACGCAAAATTGAGCGTCACTGTCCAATTTACGATTTATCTGTCGTGACGTGCACGCCGTATGCATACATGCATGCATGCGAGCGAGCGAGCGAGCGAGCGCGATAACGCAGTGCAGTTGGGTCGATGCATTATGCAGTTTTCCGTGCGTCCATTATATTTTTAGACCTTTACGATTGCAAGGTTACGCTTGTAACGCTGCGTTCCTCGTTAACTGCGATTTTTCCGCGGCAATCGCCGCCCTGCCAGCTGACCGGATGAGAATTTCGCGCTCCTAGAAATCGCTCGCCGTGACAGCCGATTACATTTCGCGTTCGATCGAACGGTCTCCCTGGATCCTGATAGATCCGGCCGCGGAGAGATCGCTAGCGATCCGCTACGTTCCGCCAAGCTCAATCCTTACATAGCCAACCAAAATGTATAGATTGTGTGAACCTTTTGTATTAACATATTTGCACAAATTCACATTTTAATAGTATAAATTAACCTTCGCAAGGTAATGTAGGGTCTCAGGGACCCCACCTTCAGATTTTTGAAAAGAATTTTTATGCGAATAAAATTAAATCTGTTTTTTTACTTTTTATCCTGTGCTATTCTTTATCCCAAATTTATTAAAAACGAGGCTATTTATGAAATTCATTTGTCGGAGTCTAAGAGACGTCACCTTATTATTTATGTGTTATTAGAACTTACCTTGCGAGGGTTAAGGCAATAAATTAAAACAAGAAACAAGTATGTAATTAAAATTATATAAACGATTGATCTGTACGACAAATCCGGTTCATCAGGTGTCTACACTCGTATAGATAAGGAAATGTCTTGCAGTTTCTATGACAGATGATTAGATAAACATTTTTACCAAAAGAAAACCTCTAACTTTGAAGAAAATTATTATTACTGCTTGAAAAAAATGTCAGTACATTCTTCGAATGTTGATTGATAAGTGTACCAACATTGGAAATAGTCAATACTGCTTTTTCTTTTATGTGAGTGTCATACCGGAACGAACGACCCCTTAAACCGCACGTATGTTTAAAAGAATAGACGATTGTTTGTTGGGAAGCTTGAGAACCAACTTCTATTGAGGTAATTGGAACAAGTAAGACATTCATTGGAAACGTCACTGATTGCTTTTTGCTACTGAACCAGTGAAAGTTAGGAGCACAATTGAGGAGACTTCTCTAAATGTAGATCAATTATAGATGGTCTATTATATGCTTGTATTATTCTGTATGCTCTATTATCTGATTCTATTATTCTGGATGTTCTATTATCTGATTATTTGCTCTCTAATTGGTAAACTACAATACTTCAAAATTAAATCGAGAAGTTTGCCAATAATCATATACACCAATCGGTTAATTTATAATTGTTTAACCTAATTGTGGAATACATTATCCGATTGCGAACCTCTGGAAATGAACTTGATAATGTTATCGTATAATCATACAGCTTAAATCGTTTGTTTCTATAAAGACGATCAAAATTTTCAAATTTGTGTCACTTGAGCCGAACAATGTCCTTCTACTGCATTTTAATGCTTAACAACATGATGGTCTTGGAATAAATTTTCGTATGATAAAAAAAGGCTGCAACGACATTCGAAAAGAATTATACAAAAATGTAGAACGAAGAAGAATTGTAGAATTCAACATTTCACTGATAATATTCTAATAATCACGCAATTACTACACCCGCCCCAAAACAATACTCGAAACGCACTGTCCAACTATAATTTCACCGGTTCTCGATCAGTATTTTGATTACCAAATTATGAGAAGATTATTTCGTGAACATGTGCTTAATTGGTGAAATGTGTAATTTTGCGATATTAACGAAACGCATATAATGATGTGACCAAGTTCTACGAAATAATCCCACAAAATCGGTCGCGTTCATCCGGAAGGGCGTGTTGTGCACACAGCGAAGCGTGTAAAATTGAAATCTCTTCGAAATTAATCGGAATGATTAATAAATCGTGGCAATTCAAGCTTCAATCGAGTCTTACGAAGTTGCTCTGTCTTTCGTATGATTGTATTAGATTGGACAAGTTGTAAAGTGGAAAAATACAATAATAGTTGAGACGAACACTCGTCAGTGTTGGTAGGTCTACCAAGAAGTAGGTCTCCAAGGCTCCATATCGACATTTGAAGATTCGAGATGTCTACGCAAAAGTGGTCCTCGGGTGGATGTGCACTTGAGAGCAGAACTCTGCAATTTTTATGCTGCATGTCCACGCGGGATCAATTCTTTCAGATCGAAACATTACTGTTCAGAGTAAGACTATCGGTGGGACGTATACGTCTATCCTCGAGGGTAGGATCGACAGCCATTTCAGAAACAGTGATCGAAAAGCTGCTCTCAGATCTGGGTCCATTAGATAGTTCTATTCTTGGGTCAAGTTTGGGAACATCGATTACTGGAACAAATGCTTTCAGACGGCAATTAGTATTTCTGACTAATGCTTTCTCACAGCGTAAAGTCGAGCACATGCAATTTATTCATCGTGCTGAAGGATTCTATATTCAATTTGCATTTACTCATTGATTTCACTCTTTTTTCGTACATCAATCGCGGAACCCATTCGTTATAATTCGACTGCGGATTTTATGCATTTATGACGAAAATGAGTAGGTGTAATCGAAAACAGTACGAAGATTAAATCAGTTTAACAATGTCGATGTACTATTTTTAATATATGTATGAAGTAAAAATTGATGTAGAAAAGTATGTAGTCATAATACGTTGCGAGAAGAATGTAATACAATTACGATCATTTAAAATAATTCCACAAAAATTACACTGTATATTTTTGAAACGAAACCAACCGTGAATCCAGGTATACTGCTTGGTAATCAGATAATGTTTTATCTAAAAAGATCATCACAAAACGAGATACCTATTAAATCAACAAATTGTTTAAAAGAGACTGTATATACGTATCTTTCATGGCAGTAAGTGTACAGTCTATTTAAACAATTCTTTATACGTTCACTGTACATTTACTGCAACAATTCTCTTTTTAAGCGGTTTTTTGAAAATAATATACTGAACCTCCACAAATATTCGAGTTACTTCGACCACGGTTTAAGAGAAGCAGCACAGATGCGGTCGTTATGTGGTGTACAGCTAAGTGTCCGCATTCGGTCCCGACTGACAGAATCTGCAGCTTTATCACTCAAACATTTCGAATAGTGTAATAAGTATACTGCGGCTCTTTGTGCATTTATGAATAAATTAGTTGGGCGAAATATAAATCAGTAAAAGATTTTAAAAATTCAAGAATGTTGTAACGTTGCTTTTAATGTAACAAAGTCGTTGAGGGGTGAAATCAATTTGTATTTTATTCCTGCTACTCGCAATCAATGCAGAACATTTTCATTTTGCATAAAGATCCGGAGTCTAGTAGTAAGTATTTCGAAGAGTGTATTCTATAATACTGAATGTAGCGATACTGATCAATCAATCGAAAACATTTGAAACGCCCAGCTCGAAGCTCGGTCCGAGGTCCCATTCTTTGGGAATTAGGCAGACACTTAAGTGTGCAGAAGAGCGGACGCTTGAAGAAATCGTAGTGCAAGGGGTTAAGTGTCCACTACTGTACGTAGAGGACGCGACGATTCAAATGAAGAAAGGATCGTAACAGGATACACATCAGCCGTCAAAGAGCCGTCGGTGCTCGGACCTGATTAAAACGAAGAGAGGATTGGAAAAGGTGAACGAGGATGTCCAAAAAAAAAGAAAAGAAACGAAGAAGAATGAGACCTTCGGCAAAGCGGTCGTAAAAGTGAAAGAGCGAATTGCAGCAAAGTTCGGATTCGCGAACTTCGCTAATCCTTTCTGAAATCGAGTCTGGCGGATTGCTCGAGACTACGAGCGTCGAATAAAAGAGAAATAAAGAACGGGGAACGAATCGAAGGTAGAGGGGGCAGGGGGGAGAAGGATCAAACGGGGAAACAGGACGGGGGCGCGTCTGAGCCATGGCGTCCACGTCCGTTTCTAGGGCGAAGGCGGTGGGAAATTAATATTCACGTTTCGTCGTAGACGAGGCCGAAATCGTGCGCGATGGGTTCGCCTATCGATTAATCGATAAAGGCGCGAGGTCTCGTGGCCAATTCCTTCGGTGCAGTCAGGGGCCTCCGCATGGAACACGATGAATATTTCAGAGATCGATCGATTTCAAGCGGCTCCGTCAGCGAGGGTTTCTCCCGAGACGGAGCTGGAATGTAACTGGCAACTAAACGTACAAGGTGTTGAGGAAAAAAGATTACAGTCGTCCCAAACTGCTCGAGAACTTCATGGCAATTGCGAAAAATTCGCTCCGAGAAGCGGCCGAAAGCTTTGAACACGCACTGTGGTCCACGACGTTGCTTTACCAGCTCAAGGGTGGTTTCATTTTGCACAGAGAAGCGAATTGAACGGAACTCGTTTGAGGAGGAATGGTTTCTAATAGATGATGTTTATTGTGTTTGAGATATCGCTCATTACTAGTCTGAAGATCTTTCTTCATTTATAGCAAAATTGAGTAGATGAAGTTCAAAATTGTAGGAAAATTTAAAAAATCGAAGATGTAGATTTGTGATTTCTCTATTAAAATTATTAAGGGAAGAAATGACATTCTGTTTGGTTTCTATTTCTTGCAATCGATACAGACAATTTTTATTTTGCATGTAGATCCGCAGTACTCTCATTCTTTACCTCAATTACAACAGAATGAAGTAAAATAGAGTAGGGTTGTTAAAGAATGAAAGGAATTTCTAAAATTATTTCTTGCAACACAGATGAAGACCACTTTTATTTTGCATAAAGTTTCGCCAGTAATGATTTATGCTACCCTATTGGAAATATAAAGGCATAGAAACTTTGTTTGAACAGTTTTCTTTAATTTAAAAAGGATCATTTCTGAACCTGTGAAACCTGTATTCAAGGAGCACAAGTTTTATCTGACAAGTATTGCTAGTAATGATGGAACAGGATGCGAACTTATTAATTTCACTGAGAAGCATCAATTTATGTATGAATTTATGTTTTCTCTAATCGAAAGGAATTCACTTAACTTCATACTTTATTAAAAAGTTTCCGATAAATATCTTCTGCTTCATTGTGTAGCGATAACTCTACTCCGATCTTTCTGTGAATTAATGTAATCAATTAAAACTGTTAATAGAAGCAAGTTTTGGAGAAATTTAAAATGCATATGAAACATTATTATTCTTTTGTGTACCAAATAATTAAGATCCTTAAGATACTCGTGGAAACTGCGTGTGTGCTTCGCAGGCAGGTGCACGAACGAAATTAGAGTACAAATAGGTGTGTAATTCTCTGACTTTTCACTTTCTTATCGTCTTCTGCTTTGGAAAAGAAAGCTGGAGAATACTACTCATGCGAATGCACAACATTTCGGCCATTACTCGACAAACAATCTGTTCTCTCTCCGATGCCCTCGTGATTGTTCCTTCAGTTTATTTTCATACGATGGAATGTGCTTCTGAGTATGTTTGTTTCCAATAGCTAGAATTATCTGAACTTTGGAGGTTTGAGTAACGTGCGTGTTTCTCGATCATTATTTGCTCGTGGAACTTTATGCAAATTCACATTCTCATGGACAAATTACAAAAAAGTGGCATCGAAGAATATTCGCTTCGGCTGGACATTATTTTCTGAAAACCATTACGATGCTACAAATGTTCAAAAATCTTCAGTAAAATAAAATCTTTATGCAAAATAAAAACTGTTCGCGTTAATTGCAGAACACAGGGACCAAACAGGAGTTTTATTTTTCTCTTTTGTAGTTTTATCAAGTTGTAAGAAATGTATCAATCTTTTTTATCGTTCTACTACTTCAAATTACACTCACCCAGTTTCGTCATAATTAGACAGCGGATCTTTATGCAAAATAAAAATTTTCTATACGAATTGCAATTTTAATTGGTTGAAAATAATATATAATATTCTAAATTCTTCTAATGTTTTTACCGTTTTAAATCACACCCATTCATTTTTGCCATAAATGCATAAAATCCACAGTCTAGTCATAATAAATCCAGCAATGATTTTATTGTATCGATTCCGACCATTTTCTTGCAGGTATTCATAAAAAAACTGAAGAATACGTTTCACGTGCCGGTTTTTGGCATAAATTCCCGCTTACGGGAATGCGATGCAAAGTAACGATTACTATCAACAGGAATGGTCTGCAATTTAGATAGCTGGGAACGAAGCGATGCATCAAGCGGTCTTTTAAAATACCAAAACCGCGTCGCGATATCGATTTATCTATTTTAAACGGTCAAAACTGTCGGCGTATATCTAATGCAGAGTTGGTTTGATAAAATGTTAAAGACTGCTCGGAAAAACGGTCCCGCTTGATAGCGCGGCAACACGATGCGCCGTAGTGTGTAATTAAATGTAAAAATTATTAGATAAAATGTTAAACGCAACCGCTGTCTGTGTACTTCTCTTATCGTGTTTACGCAAGGATTCCCTTCCGCCGCGTTTCCGCAACGAGGAAAATGACCAGACACGATGCGCGTATATGCATCTATAGAATCTTCAATTTCCACGATGATCTCGATGGTCACGATGATCACGATACGACACGCGTGCTGACGCTGATTCCGATCTTATCGAAACGCATCGGAAAGAAATAATGTGGATCAGTGTGGACGATACGACTCGCTCTCATTGGGAACTGCGATTGCACGAAGATGCATTCGTATGCTTAGAAATTTCAGACGTTAATTAAATGTATTGAATTGAACGCAAAGAATTTTTTGGGGAAATGAATTTAAACAAATTTTTTACACTCTTTTTTTGCACTGTTTTGCGCTGTACACTGGAAAAGGAAATATTGGAATTTTCTCAAGTCATGATTTCACCCCGTTAATGCGAGAAATAGCACGACAAAAACAGCAACTCCAAACAAATATGTTTCATACAAAAGACAAAGCTTCAACTTCGTAATTTCAAATTTGGATGATGTAGAAGGTTCACAACCGAGTAATCTATTCGCATGTCTGCAGTTATTTGATGTGAAATTGTTCAAAACCAGACATTATAACTGTTATAAGGCAAAATTTGAGAATCATAAATGATTAAAATTGTTTTAATTACCGGGAACCATTACTGCCGGCGGGAATTTTATGTTGGTTACGAATAACCATTATCGACGACGGAAATTCAATTTCGAAATTAATTAAATTGTAAAATTAAATTCCCGTCATAAATAATGGTTTCTATAAACAAGATAAGTAAGTATTAATATTTCTTAGTCCCTTCATTTTTGAGAAATTTCGTTTGGCTTCCACTCCAATAAGAATTAATCTTTTATCAACGACTCCAAAGAATTTGTTAAACAATTGGTATTTCCGACCTCAGTTCAAACACTACATGAACCCGAACAGGTCCCGAAATTCTACGTAATAAACAATCTTTGCGTATCATACCTCGGTGAATTATTGATGGATCGATCCATGATTAGAAACGGAACGTCCTGTGAGTAGGACTTCGTCGAATCCTCGTTTTTGAAAGTAAACGCGAGCTTCCTGTTCCTTGAACGGTTTTCGTTAACCGTATAAAAGACCGTCGACATTTCGTTTGCCGATCAACGCATCCGAATCGCAGCCTACAACAGAAGAAACCGCGAACACGAAGAAAAAGGAACTGTTCGCTACCACACTTGGTTAGCTCCGTTCTACTCAACTTCTGAACCCATTTCGTCACCTCTTTTTACTTGCACTATGGACGGATACCATTCTAACATCTACAAAAAGGAATCAGAACTGTTAGCACATTCACTGCCACATCGAACCGTATCCCTGTAACATGATTAGTATCAGAATTATTCTAACATTGCCAAATTTAATGTTGTAGCCGGACTCGACACTCAATTACTGTTTACATATTTGTTACATCGCAGATGGTCAATTTGCGAAAAAAGTGACAAATAAACCAGACGAAGAAGTGTAATATTAAATGTTAGACATGTCTGTAAAAGTCTAGAAACGCTGATGTAAAAGTATGAACTGAAATAATGAAATTTTTAGTTCATGGAAGGTAATCAATGCTGTTGACACACAATATTTTGTTGGTTTGAAGTATTCGATGAAAATTCAACTGATCATTTGAGTTTAAGAAGCTATTTAATGATGATTAAATGAAAACACAGCTTCTATTTATTAACCATCAAGTTTCTAGAGTGTGTTTGTAAGAAATGATTTACTCGAAATCGCGTGCTAACTCAATTGACAATGTTGAGTTCTAGTTATAACTTATTTATAATTTTGCTAATGATAATTTTGCACTCCACTGAAAAGATAACGCCATTCTACGTACAGCTACGTATAATTCACAATAATTAATATTAAATATCATAATTAATAAACATAGGAATTCCACATTTTTGGGCAAACTGACCATCGTGAGTAAGCACAACCTCGCTCCTTTCCAAACTTCATAACTAATTGTAAGTCAGTAAAGCGACATTATAAGTGGCAATTAATGCATTCAATTAGAAATTAGAAATACTGCGCGATATATACGAATAAGCTAAGAATTAAATTGCACTGTTATTGCTAGATCCACGTAAGTTCAACAAAGTTGTCCACAGGAATAAACAACTAGTCTACAGGTATCCGATCCACGAAGTGTAAGTCTAACTTCTAGATACGTATTCCTAAAACAAAAAGTAAAAGTTTAGCGTGCTGTGTCGGTCGAACGGCTTAGGCTACGTATCAGCTAGTACATAGGACTGTGACGATTTGTCGAGTGAACGAGTCCTTTTATTTCGAAACACGCACAAAGGATGTATTGTGAAAGGATGAAACTTTTCATCAGATCTGTAACCACCGTTGTTGCTCGCTATTTTTCACCTAAATCACAGATCAAACTTCCAAAGTCTAGTCGGCCTAATGGGTTAGCTCCCACGATCATCGACTTTGGAGCAAGCACAGGTTTCAGTCTCTAAAACACAAGTACAGTAGAGCCTCGCTAGTTGCAACCTCGTTCGTTGCGTGCTAGCGGCTCCCACCACGAGGTGTTCAAGGTTCCGGAACTCGTGGCGGAGATTGTAGTGGTAATTACTATAATTGGTTACCTCGTTACGCAATCTTTTTGCACACGTGTTTCCGTGCAACGAGCGAGGCTCTACTGTAACAGCTATCGAAAAGTAACCTTCAGATCTACGCTCTCCAGAGAAACCTACGTACAATAATATTCGGACACATTTAAAAAGACAGTAACTTTTTTCTTCAGATTGAACGAAACGATTTTAATTTTGTCGAGATGTTAGAAGAATTATCGTCCTAGCTGACGTGAAAAAAACTTTCTGGAAAAATTGCAATTAGCGACGCAATGAGCAATTGCAATTGTTCCAAAAATGTTTTTTGCGTCCACCTAAAATCGTTTGGCCGAAGCTGAAGAAAGTTGTCGTCTTTTTAAAAGCGTCCGAGTATTACTGCGACAGGCTGTACTCTCGATAGTGTCGCTAAGTGTACACGCAGCGTTAGGTGTTCCACCAAAAATGTTAACAGACCTTGTAAGAGGGGGAAAGAAGAACTGCTCGTCCTCGATTCTCGTCGAAAGAACCGGACAGTCTACGAAGTTCGGGTGCAGATGGAACGAAGATCGATCGACTCCCTGCTCTTTTTCGTTACTGGCTACCGTTTCCTGTGTCACGCCGTTGTACACGCTTGTACGACACAGAAATATAAATAAATAAAGAATAGGATAGTCCTCGGGGAGCAAGGCGATTCGCGGACCCTGTCCCTTCCCGACCTTAATACAGATAAATTAAACAATTCGGCTAGAGGAGAGAATCGCGTCTCGGTTTAGTTATTGCACTGTGCGCGAGCGGTCCACCGCGACATCGTTAAACACGTCCTCGGACATGTCCGGTAGCTGTCCATGATGCGATCTAGCGTGCGCGACACGCGCTTCCCGATACCGTGTTTGCGTTGACAGCGTGATGGGAATTGGGCAAAGACTGACGGCCGCGATCACCCGAGCATGAAAGGACTGATGCGATTTCGAAAATATTTCTGCACGGCGTCTTCTGGCCACGACACTATACAGGCTGTTTCCGATTTGGTGGTCCGACCTTGTCCAGTCAACGAACACAACTCGTATTAAACGGAAAAATAATTATTAATCATTGGACTACCTCAGATTTTGAATACAAGCGTTGTTAGGATTGTGTTCTGGGATTGAAGATCTCTACAATGACACATTCTCCTTGTAGAAATAGCAATCAGAAGTTAAATAATGAATTGCGAATACTAATTTCGACAGACATTGTGTTCGTTCACTGTACAAGTCCGTTCTATGTAAAATGTAAAAATAAGTCGAAAGTGACTTGAGCTTCTCTAAGAACGTTAAAGAATCAGTTTATAACATGTAGCAAAGTTTCAGACAATTGGCAGGAATTGTGGAGAAAAGTAAATACTGATTTCACAGCCTTTTTATCTGAACCTGTAATTGAAATTTGAAAAGAGCGAATTTACAGGTAAAAATAAGTCCGGAAGGTGGAATACAATTTTTTTGTCCGAGAATAATAAAATTCGAAGATTTGCCAAGTACGTATTTCTTGTATCGTGTTGTCCCACAAGCAATGCGAAGTTCTTTTCATATTCTTGAAAGGTGAAATATAGAAGGATGAATCACAAATATTTCTGTTTTATGGTTTCATATTCTACTTTTTAAAAATATGAAAGGAAAATCGCATTACTTACACAACGACCCAATATTAATGTATAGGAACTTGGCCAATTTTCAAAACTGATTATCTCCGGAACAAAATCTTTTTTGGAGCAATTTTAACTTCTTTTTGTAAAATAATAGAAAACACTCTGTATAGAGGGGGTATTCTAGTCCGAAAGTTTAACTCCCGTACGTTCCTCAGCGTCACAGTTCTTGCTATTTGTGGGATTCTTTAACCAGTTTAACCCTTTGCCTTATGATTAATTTTGTATCTGATTAAAATTCCCTTGTCGTTCATAATTTTCTATAAAAAAGAAGAAAATTGCTATCGTACGCCTATATCTTCTCTAATGACTAAACATCGATAATATAAAAATAGAATTTTATATTTAATAGATCGTGCTCAAAATCTTCACCAGTGACTCGATATTATAAGGCAAGGGGTAAAATTGAAAAATTATGAATGAATCGTACAGTATTAAATGAAAATGGACCAGACCATTTGTGCAATTATTTCTGAGGAGCGTACGAGGGCTAAAAAATATCGATTGTTTCAAGGTTTGACTGTTCGTAGGGTTTTTCAAAATGTGATCTGAAAATGGCTCCACCGAACTCGACACTTTAACGACAGTAAACGTGTTCTCATTAAAATGTTGTTCATTAAATTGGCTGCCACGATGTCCAATAAATAATCGATCGATTGACCCCGAAGCTGACATGTGATTTCAGTATATGCATAGCTGGTATCACAATTATGATGCGAAAACTTTATATTCGAATTTTGTAGTCTGCGGAAGATTTAAAAAGGGGTGGGAAACCGGTATTCAATCTCTAATATGGCTTGTTTTATCTTCAATATGCTGAGATTACTGAAATCATGGCAGCCATTTCGATATTATCTCCTTTTCACGGATTACTTGCAACTAGACTGCGGCTTTTCTGCATTTATGTCATTTTTCATTTGATATGAAACCTGACTCTTGACCTCTCTTGAGAAAGTCTAACAAGATTTTCGTCTTCCTTGGAGTATAATCGAATCCACATCAAAATCCGTAGTCTACTTATAACAAATTCAATTTTAGTTTTTAAAAAGCTTTACGAGAAGAGCACGTTCGCTACCAACATCTGCTTTGAAAACTGTCTTGCGTAGTTACAGTATTTTATAGAAGAGGAACTGATAATCTTCTGGATGTCACACCCACATTGTAGATACTTCTATAAAATTCATTTCATGTTGTATTTTTGTTCTGTCAAGATCGAAATTAAATTGTATTTTACTACTCATCGAAAATTCAGGTTACAACTTCGAGCAACATTCGAAAATTTATTGCACCGTTAAGTGATACAAAAAATCATTGTAATGCGACATTGATAGCGAACATGTCGGGCATTGACACGTTCCATT
>KB640005.1:20152-49715 GCA_000346575.1 Lasioglossum albipes
AATGCCGAGACTATTTGTGCATTTCGCGAAAACGGCGTGTTTATCCATTCCGGGTCCGAGCGAGATTTATGGATCGAACAGAGATTAAGATAAATATTGCACAATTTCGAATCGAGTTGCGTCGTAAAAGGGAAAACACGTTCGCCAAAAATTACGAGTAGACCATGGATATATTTTCACAAAACCTAAACTGCAATTAGTCGTGAAGCCACTTTGGTTAACACTAAACATACCGAGCTATAAAAGTAGCAGGCACATTTTGCCTTATAAAAATTATAAGAATTAATTCATCTAGACTTTGCACGGTTCTTATAATAATATCTGCTCCAATAAAGTTATTTATTAAACCGTTTCTTATGAAAGCATCTTTATCGTTTCAATAATTATAACATAAAAAGTCTAGAACCGGTCATTTGACTGGTACGTTTAGTGTTAACGTAGACCTCAAGATTTTCGAAACCCAGCGTAAAGATTCGCAGTCTAATTACGAGACGCTCCGATAAGAAACCGGCGGTTCGTATCCGGAAATGCGGAGCAATTACACACAATATCACCGGAAAGCCGAAATATTTTCTTTTGATTCGGCAGCGGCTGTGTGTGTGTGTGTGCCCGGTACGAAATGTATCAGCCGGAACCACCATTAGCTGATATATAATAATTACCACGGCGAAATGAACCCACGAAATAATTTATCCGCGAACGGAGCTTTGAAACAGCACGACTAATTAGTGGTCGAGAGGGAAATTCAGAAATGGCTGGTAGAATGAATACGGGTGCCGTTGACAGTCGCACGCGTACCGCCGGGAAACACGCACCGTCCGTGAATTGCCTCGTCGAGGTGGGTTCGAAAAGAACCGGGGAAAGACGAAAGACGAAAACTGTCCGAAGAGATGAACACAACAACAAACGTAGAGAGGAGGAAACCGCGCACGGTCGCGTCGGTCATTCGAGAAGCCATCGATGCCGGCGCACTCGTAACAACTTAATTAGCCGGCTCCCGCGCCGCGCTTAATTTTCCACATTTTCATTACGTCACGTCATCGAACGCACGTCCACGAACGCGCTATCGACGATCGAATTTCTTTCAATGTGGACGTATCCCTCGTCTAGAAACGTCCCGTGTACCCGCCCTCCGTTCGTCAGTCCGAAAAAACCACCCGTTCCCCACCCGTTCGCCGTTTCTTTTCTTTTTTCAACCAGTCAACTATAATCGTAATTATCGGCGCGCGAACCCCAGATCCCCTTCCCTTGTCAACTGTATAAAATATTCTCAATCGTATCAACAATAGTCACATCGTACATCGTACAACGTCATTACATTATTACAATAGTTTATAGTTAATCGTAATCAATATAATATTCACAGCATTTTATCAAAATCTCTTAAAAGCACCAACCGTGGCGGCTCAAAATTTCTTTTCCCTTTTTTTCCCCCCCTTTTCCTTTTTCCCCATTCGTCCGTTAATCCCCCCTTACTTCTTCACGATAAAAACCCGGATCTTCAATCATCCTCTTCCGTAACTCCTCTTCTTCTTTTTCTTCTTCTTCTTCTTCTTCTTCCGTCGTCTTCTTCTCGCTTGCACCCTCTCACACACTCTCTCTCTCTCTCTTCTCACATTCGCATTCACCCACGCACACATGTACACACGTACACGCACTTTCACACTGACTCTCTCTCTATCCCTCTCTGTCTCACTTGATCTCTTTCTCTCTACCTTTCGTACACGCAATCACTCTCTTGCACTCGCACGCGCACACTTTCTCGTCCTTTCTCACTCTCTCTTTCGCATATATATATATGTATATATATATATACCTTCAATAATTTATCGATATATATATACATGTATATAATATATATATGTATATATAAGCTAAACGTTTCGTCTTAAAGCACTGATTAACCGAGGGAGCTCGTTTTAACGTGTCCCTCCCTCTGAACACGCGTTTTACCAACCATCCTAACCAAAATCACAGGACTAACTAGAAACACCGCCGGTCTTTCGCCTCGTCGCTCAGCGAGATCGATTGACGCGAGGTATACACCCTTCGTGGGGACGTTTAACGAAAAAGGAGTACTAGGGCAGGCGGGGGGAAACGATGATGATGATGATAATGATGATGATGACGATGAGAGGAGGTGAGAATCCTGGGCGAGACGGATCCGTCGAAAGCAACAGACTAGGATGAGGAGGAAGAGGAGGAGAACGACGACCGGCTGTGGTGGCCGGCCGTCTGAGATGATCGGGACAGACGAGGGTGCGATGATGATGCTGGGTGGAGGTGAGAACGTTGGTAGCGGGTGAAGATCAAAGAAATCCGAGAAACAACGAGCAACGGTGACTGAGGCACTGCTAAAACTGCTCGTGTCCGTGCTCCGTTTTCCCTGGTCCGTGGCCGGTCGTCGTCGTCGTCGTAGTCGTCGTCGTCGTCGTTGTCGTCGTCGTCGTCGGGTCGTGACATCGATCCTCTGGCAGCGATCCGGACGCTCGATCCTCGTTGCCAGAGCGGCCTTGTTCTCAGCGTTCGATGATGGAACAACGGCAACGGACAAAGGGAAACGGTAACGACGAAGGAGGTGTATTCGGCGGAGGCGGCGGCGGCGGCGGCGACTCTTCCTCCGGCGGCGATAAACGTGGCGGTTCTTCTTGCACGGGCTAAGGCGAACTCAATGATGCGGCGGCGGTGGTGGCGGGGCCTCTTCCTCGGAGGGGTTCACGGGACTCGGGGACAGGAACTTGCGCACATACTTCGGATAATGTGTCTTTTCGTGGGACTTCAATATCGTCGACCTCGAGAAGGTTTTGCCGCACAGCGTACAACGGAACGGTCGCTCGCCGGTGTGCACGCGGGAATGGTCCTTCATGTGGTGGCGGAGCTTGAACGCTTTGCCACAGAACTCGCACTTGAACGGCCGGTCGCCGGTGTGCGCCGGTAGGTGAGCGATCAGCGAGCCGACGTCCGGGAATGACTTGCCGCAGAACTTGCAGAGGACGACGCCGGAGGTCGGGTCCGAGTGGGCCGCGAGCTCCAGGTCCACTGGTTCGATCGTACCTGCTGCGGGGTAGTGGGCCTCCGGCGGCAGGTGCATACCGGGCGCGAGACCCAGCTGAGCCTGCAGCTGCAGGTGGGCCGCCTGCTCACGGTACTTGAGCGACTCGAGGCTGTGCGAGAGGATGTGCCGCGCCAGCTTGCTCTGGTGGAGGAACGGGGCACCGCAGTACATGCACGCAAACACCCGCTCATCCACACCCATCAACTCCTGCAACCAAACAAACAAGAACATCAACTTCTTGTCTTCCCTTTAGCTCGTCCTTTACATCCCTCGCAATTAACACTTCCTTGCTCTCTCTCTCTCTCTCTCTCTTTCGTTCTTCCTTTCTCTCTCTCTTGCTCGGTCTTTTGCTCTCTCTCACTCTCTCCCTCTCTCTCTCTCTCTCTTGTCACTCATTCTCACCCTCGTTTCTACGGATTTCCTTTTGTTAGTCCTCGTTTACACATCTATCTATCTATAGTCATCTATCCATCTATCTTTCTATCTATGACACGTTGCCTTATGCAATCTCTTTGCCTTTTCGCAAAGTGCGTTTACTGTTCAAGTGATCGTATCAAGCAGAATAGAGATATCTCTTCCTCTCTCATACTTTTTCACTCTTTCTCTCACTCTCTTCCTTTCTTTCATCCTCTGACTCATGAGCACTCCTCTCGTTATCGGTTGGAAAAGAGAAGTCCCTGACCTGACGAGTAAGTGATATATACTCCTCTCTCTCGACGGCATGTAAGACGGTAGCACAAGAAGTTGACGCTCATTTTTGTTTGGCACGACGCGCACCCCAGGTAAAAAACATGTATGACAAGGAGGTTTTTGTCTGAGTGTGTGTATTCATTCGTATATATAAACACGCACAAGTATCATATCGTAGTACGTGTTTATATATATATATACATACGTATAATATATGTAATCGGTCTTGTTTTTTTTTTTTGGATAGCAAGTGACACATGTACAGGCCCACGGCAACCCCCACAGCCTCGCTCAAGAACAACGACAAACAACCCACCCGCATCCCTCATACCCCTCCTCCCTTGTTCTTTTTTTTTTTGTTATTCTATTTTTTTGTCTTTTTTCCGTTATCTTTTTTTTTTGCTCTGTTCCACGTGGTTTATTGTTTATCTTTATTCTTTTTTTTTTCTGTACTGGTATATATGTATATTTACGTATGGTAAAACAGCGGCCGAGAATCGTCGCGGTGCAAAAATTGATTCGCCGATAGCAAAAGGCATTGCAACCAACCAAAGAAAACGATAAAATCGAAATACAAATATTACAAAGTAACAAATGGTAATAATGAATGTCAATATAATCTGCAATATGTATAACGCTATATATATGTATATATATATGTATATATATGTATGTCAAGTAGTAATCTCTCTCTCTATATATATATATACGTATATATGTGATGTATATTACCATTGTCACATGTATGCATATCGTATGTATGTGCACATACGTGTGTAGGGCGCGAGCCGTTCGACGTTCGAATCGAAAATACATCTGACGATAATCAATAACAACCACGATCTTTTCCCCCACTGAAAAACACCAAGGTCACTGTTCCTCTATCCGAAATTCCTCTGACAAGCTACTTCCTATAAAAATGCTCGGAAAATACGGTCACAACGCGTTTCCCCTTTCCGAAAAGACATTTCAAAAACAAAGGGAAGAGATAAAGATACTAAACTTGCAAAATGTCTTTTCCCCCACTGAAAAACGTCAAAATCACTGTTCCCCTAAGCTATCCAAAAACTCCTCCGAGAAGCTGCTGTGACAACGCGATTCCACTTTTCGAAGAGACGTTTCAAGGATAAAAATACTAAATTTCTTTTCCCCCAATCACAATATCGATTCAATATCTCCATTCACAAATTATTTTCTCCGCAAAAACTATCCTACTCTTAACCCGCTCTGCGCAACGTTACCAAGAAAGAGAACTATTCTTGAACGAAGGAAGAATCTGTGAAGAGCATCCTCCTGTGTCCAGGATCACAGTGATTATCGATTCGAACGTCTCGCGACGGCACCCGTTTACGCATACATATCAACATATACATACATGTATTTACGTATTTATATATATATATAAAAATGTAGTAAAAAACAACCATGGCCAAAAACGAAGGTCAACTTCTTGACAGTGAGCTAGCAAGACAGGCTGGCAGGATGGGATCATGAACGGGATCGTTGTTGTTCGCCGGTTCCATCCGTCGATCTCTCGACGCGGTTTCAAGGGTTAAGGGGGTTGGAAAGATCGTTCGGGGATGATCCAACGAGTGAGATCATGGTCCGAGAGGATCGGGGCGGTTCGTCGCAGCCCTTCGAAGCACCAGGATACGATCGGAAAACGGGTACACAGGATTCACTGTTTCCGGACGGCGCGCGGAACGCTTTATAGTTTCGCGCGGGGGGGAGAAAGACGAGATTGAACTGGAGAAAGAATCGATGGAAAGCGGCGTCGAAGGGATAAATTGGAGAGACTCGAGTGTACGAATACTGGAGACGAGGATCGAGAGAAAGAGAAAGATAGAGAACGAGAGAGACAGTGGTTGGAGAGTCTCGCGATATTCAGAAAAGGCGCAGAGACTGGGGTTGGACTCGCGTGATTATTGGTGGAGTGAGAAGTACAGGAAGTAGAAGATGAAAGAGCCAAAGAGAGAGATAGAAGAGAGGACGTATGCACGGCTTAGTGGAGAAGTGAATTAGTTCGGAAAAGAAGAGATAATACGTTCGTTAAAGTAGACGGCATGCACGATTGATCTCCTGCGCAGCGCGTCTCGACGAGAATCCATTCAGGGGGTCGCAGAAGCTAGATCGGCAAGCTGCCAACTGGAATTTACGTTTGTCTTATTCGAGATCAGTCATTGTTTTGTCTCCTGCGCCGCGCCGTCGTCGTCGTCGTCGTCGTCGTTGTCTTGGTCTTGGTCGTCGTCGTTGCCGTCGACACGAGACTCTCCGGAGAATTTTCGGCGGAAATGATCCGTGGCAAATCGTCTACCGCGCAAGGGATGATTCGTCTTCGAGGAGAGACTTTGCTCACGAGTTTCGTCGGGGGTGCATTAATCTATCGACAGAACGAAGTTAGCGCTGCGCCAATATACCGTTTCTTCAAAGCGATCTATCCTACTGCTTCAAGGGGGGCGTGTGTGGTACATATACACATATATATATGTAAATATACAGAGACTCTATGTTGTGACTGCCGTTCAGAAGTACTCGGACGATCGCGCGACTTTCTAAGCATCTCTTATCTTATGCTGCAGTTTTCTAACTAACGGATCGAATCCGCTGAACTGAACGTCTCAGAGTTTCGAAATAGATGCAAAACGATCCTTGAACCCTGCCGTCTTTACACTTTCAATCCCTTTAACGCTGGACGAGCAGCTAGCTCCTTTTTTCCCTTGGATGTGCATATAGACCGCGGCACAGTTCAACTTCTAGAAAATCTAATTTCTACAACTAGGATTTTCGTTACGCAGTTGTTCCTTCGTCCCGGGACTCTCGAGAAGTTAGCAATCGTCGGAATACTTGCGCACGGCAGCTTGATATACGTGTATACATACACATATACACATATGTGAATCTCTCTCTCTGTCACCGAGCCTCCGATATCACACATATTTTCCTCTCTCGGTTAGGGCGTCTGGCGAGTTCTGTTAATGACACGATCACTTTCCAAAATTAGCGGGGAGAGCAGCAAACAGCAAAGCACTTTGGGCACGCATGCAATAGACCCACATGCAAAGTGAACTCGAAATATATATATAATATAACGTATGCCTGTCTATCGATAAGCGCAAGGATAGACAGACAAGCCAAAATAGACAGATATATAAATAGATAGATAGATATAAAATGGATCGTGTTTCGATGTTCCTCTCGAGACGTGTTGGTCGTTTCCCCCGACGATCGGTGGTGTGTTGTCGTCGTCGACGGGGATACATACAAACGACGACGACGGCCGTTCGGTAGAACGAGTACCACACAACGAACGCGCGTCAACGAACGAACGATTCTCCTCGTAACCTTGCACACGTATCTGTTACGTTACGTCGCGTTACGTTACGTTACGTTACGTTACGTTGCCGTACGAACCAGAGGCATGAATCGAAATCGAACGAGTTTCGCCGGCTCGTTTTCTGTTTTCTTTTTTTTTGTTCTTTTTTTATTATTTTTGTTGCAACGGTTATACTCCCCCGTTCCGCCGGCTCATCCGCAATCCGCGGTAATGCCGATTGCGAATGAGTCGAGTGCGTTCGGGGGACGGGGGGTGTGGGGGTGGTACACCGACATTAACCGTAATCGATATACAAATGCAGAGTAAAGAGAAAGTACGAGAATAAAAAGTCAATAAATTGGAATATGTATAATATACTATACATATTGTGTACATATACATACATATTGTACATATATGTATATACATATGTGCATACGTATATATGTATTATAATATACGGTACATACACATGCATACACGCATACATGTATGTAAGTATATATGTATAGATATTGATAGGTAGAGCGGAGAAAAGAGAGAGAGAGAAAAACTCACCGGATCTGGTGGGAGTCTGTAGTCTGTGGATATTTCGCTGCTCGCACTCCGCTCCTCGGTCGACTTTTCCCAGTCCATCTCTTTTTTTAATGACTGGAAACGAACAACGGGCTCACGTCAAAGTAATAATTGGATAACCGACGCGACGACGCGCTTTCTTCTCGAGCCGGCGGCGTTACCGAGATCATTTCGCCCGAGAATCGATGGAAATGAATAGAGAACGGAAATACAGTAGTGCACGGTTCAATTTCACTAAAATCTGTACGGTTAAATTTACAAGACCTCGGCGCTGCAGTTCTTTCAGCTCAGCGAAGCTACCTTTGCAGACAGAGGTAGAGAATGAAGACAATCGAATGAAAAGAGTCAGACTAATCGATAGGATTCCGCGACTGAAGAAAATCAACGCGGAATAAAGAAAATTATATTTCCGGTACGGTAGCACCTCGGTTATCGAAGCCTCCGATATCTCAAGTCTTTAACCCTCGGACAATGGGCGATTTTTATAGCTATGCAATTGGCAATGCTTAGGACCGTTCACAGCTTTAATTAATAATTTTTACAAATTTATTTTTGATGATTTCGAGGTTCCGAACCCGAAACTTCAGTCCATGAAAGTGGTCCGATTTACATAGTGTTTGGACTTGATTTGAGCGGAAGAATCTCGGCTGTCCATTGGTGCAACAATTACAGAGGTAAGACGACAATAAACATGAAAGTTTTCTTTAGTTTATTCTCCACAGTCGCGGTATCCCTTTGAAATTCCCGCGTCTCGGTCACATCGCTGTTCAACTACGTTTGTCCGACTTCGACTACATTTTTCTTGCTTGTTCTAGAACCGATGTAAATTTAACCGTGCACTACTGTACTATACACGATATGAACCAATTCGGACGAAATAACGAGCCAGACCCTTAGCGCAGAAATCGAGCTACAATGTCACTTGGAAATGAATAATTCATTATAGTTTTGGCCCCCTGCGTTCGAATGGCGACTTCCGAAGTTGATGTGTGTACAGGGCGGTCCATCTAAAGGTAGCAACCTAAATATCTTCAATTGTGATGATATAAAATATTATCTCGTGTACAATTTGTTGAAAATAAATCGTATACCATTAACAACTCTGAATGCATTTTAATGTCAGATGCGATGTAAAATAGGAAAATGTATGTTAAAGTGAGCGATGACTAGGCTGCAGACTAGTACAAACATTTAATGAATTTCCAAAAATACAGTTGTATTATTTCCCACTTCCTAAAATGATTAAGGAACCAGATCAATTTATATAAATATATGCAGCGAGTCCTGTTTAGGTGAGAACAGCAGGATAATTCGGAAGGCGTTATCGTTATCAAAAAATTGTTCGTACAAAAGATGTTTCCTTGTGGGTGGAATAATGGAGGAGATCTGAAGATCAATCTACTTTTCTCTCTGGAAATATTCCATGTGCCATGTGCTTTCCGAGATATCCTGCTGTTCTCAATTAAACAGGACACCCTGTATATACAGACAATTTTTATTTCGTATAAAATCCGTAGTCTAACATTGCTCACGCTAAATGAAATAAATCATGTCAATCGTGTATCGTCGCTTAAGATCATCGTTAAACACTAAGTAAAATGGAGTCCGCTACTAAATCTTTGAAATAAACAGAAAGAGAAATTTGATGTGAATATAAAATAATATTCCGACTTGAATTTCGCGAATTATAATAAACGGATAAACGCTATAAAAACGAGGATACAAGGAACAAAACTCGGTGGATGAAAGTGTATTTATAAATTACTATTTAGGAAAAGCGTATGTGTGCCAGAATGAGCAACTGGTGGCCGTGAGTGTACTCGCGCCTGTGTGGGTGGCTCTGAAAGTGGAGTTTAGAGCGAGAATTCAGAGGGAAAAGCGAACAGAACAAGCATCGAGAGTTCCGCGCGTCTAGCCATAATCATTGTGAAAAAAAGATCAAACGGAGGAATTGTTGCATTTGTATATAAACGGCGCTTATTAATGTAACTACACCCACATTGTAGTCACGGCAACTGAAACTCTTTCGCCGCACTTCTCTCCCTCACAAAGTGAAAAACGTTATGAAAGCTGGCGCGATGAAATGAATCTAGCACAAAGTGTAAAATGTATAATAAAAATCTCTCGCGGCTCTGGCTAACACAAAATTCAAAGGACAAAATAGCGTACGCGACGAAGTCGCCGACTTCTTAATATCAGAATTGACTACTTGTTGCTCGACTTTCGATCGACAGAGTGCAATTGTCACACGGAAAAGTGACGCCAAATAATTACAGTCGGTCACAAAAATATTGGGACTCCCTTAAAATGACGATAACTTTTTTAATATTGGACCATGCGACCAGAACTTTTTTGGAAAGCAAGAGCAATTAGTTTACTACGGGATGTGGAAAGAAATTTTTTCAAAAATTGCAATAGATTGGAATTGTAAAAAAAATACTAAAAGTTGCATTTTTAACTTCTTTATGTGGGCCTATATTGAAAATTTAAAAAGTACATTTTGTAGAGTTGTGTCAATTATATGCACTGTGAAAGTTTCATCGAAATCGGTTGATGCGGGGAAAAAACGACAGGCATTGAAAAATAAATCGTGAAAAATTGCAATTTTCACCATCTATGAATGTTTGTAGCTCATTGCAATGTGACGAAATTTTCAGAATATGTTCAATTGACACAGAAACGTTATACAAAACGTATTTTTTAAATTTTCAATATAGGCCCACATAAAAAGGTTGTGAAATGCAACTTTTATTATTTTTTCTACAATTCCGATCTATTGTCCAATTTATCCCAATATTTGTGTCCCAATATTTTTGTAACGGACTGTACATTACGATGATACCAATTGGGAGAATGAAAATGATAAAAATCGGAAACGTTTAATTTACTACAAACCACAAATGTCGAAGAAAAAATCTATCTCAACGCCAAAAAATTGGTCGAAATTGGACAAAATTGTGTTAGTTTTTTAGACATACTTTCGGTATACATTTCTCTAAAAACAAATAATTTTTCACAGAACACTTACAATTTAACAAATATCCTTGTTGCAAGTGAAAGAAAATGTTAGCTTCCAAAGTTGCACTATCAAACAACACAAACAAATTCTTTGTTGTTTTAAATGGCACGTACTTCTGACTGCACGGCATTATAATTAATATCAAGATAAATTCAATTGAAATTGCCTTGAAGTGGATTAAGAAATCTGTTTACTTCTTTAGGTGCTAACAGTGGACAAAAACTTAATGGCTTTAAGAGAAATCGAATTACCCGCGTTAGTGTTTCCGTCAATCAATCTAGATCTCAGAATGCAGGGTCGTTTCAAGGTTACAGTATTCTAAATCGTAGAATTAGTCAGGATATCAGCTACGATACTGTAAAATTAAATATGTATACATACTTGGTAACGTTTAAATAAGATAGCGAAGAATTTAAACAATACGTTTACATTGTTATCAATTTTTATATATTTATATCTATTGCCTTGAACGTTTTCTTTCTCAATCATTCTTGACAAGAATATTGAATTATAAGTGTTCTTTAACCTGCATGGGTTAATATTTCTAGCATTCTAAGTGAGTATAATTAAATTCAGACAATGATTCATTCGAAAAAGATTGTATTACGATTAGACTGCGGATTTTATACATTTATAACAAAAAGGATAATTTAAAATAGCAAAAATATTAGTAAAAATAATTTCTATTATAGCTCCGAGGGCTTAGATCTTGTTCTATGACAGTCTATTGTATATGATTTCCGAAAATTTAAATTAGTAAATAAGAATGAACCAAATGTTAAAGCTCGCGAATTTATCTTCCAATTTTTAAACGACTTTATAATAACATCACAGAATTTGTTTAAAGTTGAAAAATACGTTTTTTTTCTCAAAAACTATGCGTGTAGGAGAAAAATTAAGGGCAGATTCTGAATCAGTGCAGAAAACTCTGTAAGATCCACCCAACAGTATATCGGAAACATTTTTGGTGCTGGACAGTGTGATTAGTGAATTGATACAAAGTTATTCCTGCAACACCGGTATCAAAATGATGGGGTTTGAAAATGGGGTATCAAAATGATGGATGAAAAGGGGTTCTGACCCCCTGGTTCAAAGTGACTAGACAAAGAAATAGAGTGGTACTCACAAGTGGAACTTGCTGGACTGGAGGTAACCCCGATGGACCCGCGAGAGGCTCTGTACTGTGCGGAGACGGAAGCCGGCTTTGTGGTAAATTCAACGGTAGCACGCCGGGCGTGCCACTTGTGTTGTTACTTAGGCTCATGTCCGACGGTCCGCTGTGCACGGATATCGGGCTGAGAGAGCCCCTCGTTTCCTCGAGGCTGACAGCGTCTTCGGAGTCCCTCCTGGGTCGATCGAGGGCCAAGGGTCCTGAGCAGGGACTGCCGGGTCCGGCGGGGGATGGCGGGCACTCTGTCATGTCTATCGCGTCCGCGGGTTCGCTGGTGGGCGGTTGCGATACATTCTGTTGCGTTTGGTCGCATTCTTTGCCGACGGAGAGGACCCCGGTGCCGACGGACGCGTTCCCTTCTCGATGGTCCCTCTCCTTGTTGCTCGCCTCCTTTATGCTCTCGCGCTCTCGGTGATGCTCCCGCGACGTCTCCCTCTGCAAACCCTCGGTCCCGCTCGTGTGCTGTTGCTGCGATTGCTGTTGTTGCTGCTGCTGTTGTTGTTGCTGCTGTTGTTGCTGTTGCTGTGGCTGTTGTTGCTCGTCCCTCGACGCTACCGCCGCGTTGATGTTCGTCATGTCCGCTAGACCCTTCACCTTCAGGCTCTCCGCTGTCTTAAGGAGAGCCGATAGCTGGCAGTACTCGACGTTTACCTCGCCCTTGTACATGAAGTCGACCAGGGTACGTAGCTCGGCGAAACGTACGTCCTTTAGGATGACTATGGGGTGGCGGTTCGGGTGGTCCAGGAACAGCGCCTGGAAGTAGCTGGAGCACGCGGAGAGGACTACCTTGTGGGCACGTATCGAAGGTCCCTCCGTGCACGCCAGTGTCACGTCCACCAGCGACTCCGACTCCAGCAGTTGACTGAACACACCCAGCAGGTTGCTCTGATGATTGTTCCACCTCAGGCAGTAATGCTCACTTCCCATGTCTGAACTGCACCCCGCAACCCTGCTGCAGAAGAAACATTTGTACCGATCCCGCGTTTATCACTTCGCGACTATCCGTCGCGTCGCTCCACTGACAAACGTGCCCCCTTTTCTTCCGTCGTCATTTTTCTTTCGTTTCTACATTTTCTGTGTTTGTTGTTTCTTTTTTTAATTCGTCGCCTTTCATTCGCTCGGCGTCGAGGCTGCTCGCTGCTTCGTCGTTGAAATTCCCGGGATCGGGAGCGTGTTTTAATACCACGAGTTTTCGGTTTGAATCGGAGGTCCCTATTTCACGTGTATGTATGTACATACACACGTGTATTCGGATCTTAATCCGTGTATTAGAGACACGGTAACTTAAATCTAATATCAATACATGAAATTCGATGTTATTGTTAGCGCAACTGTTCCAGCAACAAATTTCGTAGATTCCCATAAAGTTGTATTACTTGAAGCAAACAATTCATCGAATCTGTTGTTTCGATTTAAACGAGTGAGAATTAACAAACGTGAACCTTTTATGGTGACTGCCTCTGCCTCTTGCAAATTTACGCGAGTAGTTCGAGTTTAGCGGTAACATTAAAATGCTAAAAAGCCGTGCTTAAATGGATTTTCGATTACCTAAGGACCGCGTCGGTCACCGTTCCCTACAAAATCGTCGCTCTAGAACTGCTGTTAAACGTCTCGCATTCCCACCGCACCGTGAGCGTGAGTTTCTCAATAAAAAACCCATTACCTATTGCAAACACGAATCATCGTCACCCGGTGCATGACGCCATACTAATCGCGTAAAATTACATACGACGCCTAATCGCATGTAAATCCGCTCGGACACGCACGCATAAATTAACGGGCCGGTTATTTTTCCCTTGACCGTGTCCCGCATGAGCCCCGTGAAAAGGAACACGGAACCGCGGATGTCTAAATTGGAATTCCTTGTCCGCCGATGGAAAACCGTATATGTGGGACCCTTCGCTGTCGCTATCAGAATTTCTTCCGGCGTAAATCACCGTTCGCGGAAGCGTGAAGCCGGCTGATTCCTGCGATTTATTCGACGCGGCGCAGCGACGTTCTCTGCGCTAAGAAACGCAGCACGGTGTCTGGTCGTTGTTCAATTCTGGCCGAGGTACATGTGCAAACAGCAACGGAGAACTTTACGACAACAGCGGTGCAATTTTAGTTTTGACAGGTTCCCAGCCATCGCGCAGTGGGGTGTTTTGCCCGAAAAATCGGAAAAATCTATTTTAGAGTTATTTATGGGCTCGAAGTCATGATATAGTACGTCGTTGAATTCGTCTTAATGTCAGCAATAGCATTATGAAATCAAAATTGTATTTTAACATTTAAAAAATCAATTTTAAACAAAACAAATTTTTTCGGAATTTTATATTGTATTTGTTTGTAGATGTTTAAATACTCTTTAACTTTTGTTTGGAACGCTAAGAGGTGACACTAGTAAAATAAACGCTAATGGCTTAGTACGACAGTAATGGTGTTTTAGAATTATTTAAATTGAAATATCTCCTGAACACTACTAACTTTTCGACAGACATAGGTCAGTACTTTTTTATAACGAACGTCCAGCTGCATCGATTGATGTATTAAAAAATACCTCATTCCATTTAAAAAACTGAAGGAGACCTTCATCTGTCTAAGAAAATTACATAAAAACAAAAATTTTTTTGGTATCGTATGAGCCCCATTTTACCATTCAACTTTGTCCTTCAGACACTTACGTATCTATAGAAACAACAAAGATATTTGAGGTGGCAACGTTAGGTGACTCACCCTGTATATTCTATGATGTCATTTTCATAAGGCAACACGTGCCAGCCATTTTTAGAGCTCGGTAAGTTTAGTGTTAACTACAATACGTCGGACAGTAAAAATTGTACGATCTATGCACAATTTTGAAATCGACTTTTCTCCGACTTTTCGGGCCAAATACCCCATTGTGCATCGCGGAAAATACGCGCAGAAAAATTCTATTGGGTCGCGCAGTAAATATTAACTTCCTACAACAAATCGTCCAGGTTCAAGTTAAATCATGAAGCTCCTAATTTTAAAATCCATAGCTTCTTCTAAGATCAAGTGCACGGTGATTGAGCCTGTACACGATATAAGCAACACATCGGTCCCGTTCTCGCATGTATAGAGGCATTACCGCAGTTGTGGCTCGCTTGGTCCCATCGCTACGGGCCAGGACACTGCGAGATGCATGGCCGATATCAGCTGACGATACTATCGCTTATCTTCCACTCGTATTTATTGCCGCGTCTAATGCGTGAACGGTGTGCACGCACGTGTCGCGGCCATGTGCGATCACGGAAACACACGTGTAACTACACACGTAATTATCCGCGCCGTGCAGCTCGGCCGAGACTTGTGCTCGCGTGTTCCGTCCGCGGATACGCGCGCAATCCTCGCGTGATCCGCTTCGACCTCGTGATAACGTGCCCGTACGTGATAATACGGGACATATCGTAATAATAAAGAGAAAATAATATTTTTACGTGGACCAAATTGCCGTGGGATTATTAGCGGTCGTTCAGCGCCTGAATAATTCTCCAACGGATCCACCCACGCCGTGTCGACGGCAACGGCCTGCGCACGGGTTATTACTTGAATAATGAAGGTTTTAATTAGAGCGATTTATAGAGCTGTTATCGCGACATGCTGCCGTGTTAAAAAAAGGACTCGAGACACTGACAGGCGGATAAGCCTGATGGGAATCGTATAATCGCTCGCCTCTAATGACGATACACTGTGATTTCGTGAACTGTCATCTGGTAGAGAAAGTCTGCCCTGTAAAAAGTTTAATTAACCCTTCCAGTATTCGTTAAACTGTATGGATAATGTAGAGTGCTTTGTTATCTTCGATCGTTCTATTTTTGAAGTGAAAACTTCTTTAGGCGCACCGCGTACACAACTGCTGGACAGTGAATCAGTCTGATCCGCCACGCTCCGAGGTGAAACGCTATTCAGGTGTGCAAACAGACAGGTGTGCAATCGCCGTAGAAGTTTTCACTTCGGTCGTCTTATGCGCACAGTACTGGTCTGTCTTTTGCTTACAATTATTTTTTAATGAAGCATTCGCTAATCTATTCCTGACACTTTACAGATTAAAATGAGCCCAAACACGACACAATTAGGACCGCGCTTACTCGTTACATCCACGATGATATCGAACCTCTACCATCCGAACGACTTCAAGAAGATTTTGATTTCAACATGTCTAACTCTCTGCTGAATAAAGAGGTAGACTCTTGGAGAAGATTGATTAACATATCGATTATCTAAAGAATTTCATTTCTATGAGGCAACTTCCGACGATGTAATCCATAAAGATTCGCTGCCTAAATATTAATTGTCAATTGCTATGTCGACGCCTTCGATCACATGAATACTATTGAATCACAATTGCGATTGAATGTCACTAGTACGCAGTTATGTTGTTCGAAAAACTGTTACGCGATGATTAAATAAACAGAATATTCCTAAAAAAAAGCGATATAAACGGTTGGTTGCGCAACGAGTCAAATACGGTTTGCATTTCGCAGTGACTCATATTAGCAATATAAAGATCGGCAAATATTTATGAAATCGGATTTTGCGTGCGCGCGCGCGTGTGTGCGAATGTTTTTTTTTAATCGGCCGGAATTACGTTCGACGAGAAATCGCATCACAGCGTGAATTATTTCGCCGGAATGTATTTCCACCGTGTTTCGGAACTTGGTTCCAGCGAAATAATGAAAATCGCGGGAAATCTGTGTCATCCACGCCACCTCCCTGGGATTTTTCGAGCGCGTCACGATGATCATTGGCACGGTTTCGGCGAATCGCAGCGTCGAATCGGTGGCAACCGTTTCATCATTCAGCTAGCCAAAGCTTTCGGCGCAAGGCGCTGGCAAGAGCCCGATGATCGATCGGCGGTTGAAAAACGGGATGCTATCGTAAATTACGAGCGAACCAGATTTTTGGCAAATATTTCGGACGAGCTTTGTCCGCATTACCAAACTTTTCGAATGCATGCGTAACGCAATTGCCAATCTTTCGGTAATTACTAGCGCAACCGACGCGTTCGCTTGAAATCATGCTCAATATTGTAAATACGCGGTGGATTTTCATGAAAAAGAAAATGTTCATATAAAATTTGTAAAAGAAAGGAGCCATATGAAAATTCATTTCTAATATAAACAATTTGGAATTAGTTGAAAATAGCGAGTTCATGTTCTTACATTCTCCCAACAGTTTTTACCAGGAACTATTATTATTGGAATTTAAGATAATGTACACAAAATATAAAGAAAAAAATTCGAAGAACAAAATGATTAAAACATATCGATTTTTAAACTTTTTGGTTACAAATAACAGTTATTAGTGTCCAAAACATTGGACCCTCCTCGATAACTGTTATCGATGAAGAGAAACGGTTTCGATTGCTCAAAGCAGGTATCGATGAGAGAAATAATACTTTTTGGTTATAACAGTTATGGACCCTGGTATTTACTTTTTTAAGGTTCACCTATTTATTTTTCCCATGAAAAGGAACGCATCTTTTATTTTTAATTATAAGGGTGACCTTAAGTATTTTCAAAGTCAACACACGTTTTTCTTAATACCACGTTGTTGCCGATGGAAGGCCGAATCCAGCGAACTGTAAAATGATCACCTTGAGTTAACCTTGAAAATACCTTTAAAGAAACTCACGATCACTTTGTTATTCCAAAAATTAAATTAAAAGGCTATATAATTTATTAAAAAGTTTTCTGATAAGACTAATAGGTACTCGGAGTTATTTTAGATTTAGTTCTTACTATCTCGCACTGTATCTAAAACATGATTTCAAACCTGTCATTCGATGCTCCATAATCAATTCTTAGAATTTCTAAATTTCGTTTCCAGAGTGATGTAAGTCTCCGCGCACATAATTATCTAAACTGACTAACATTTTCGATTTTGAAGCTTCGAAGGGTTCTGATAAATTGTGGAACTTCAAAAACTCAATTTGGTCCATTTCCTGTCCACTGTGCGACGCGTATCGTCGGCTACCGAAAGAAGAAACAGAAGCAGAGGAGAATGGAAGAATTATAGCGGACTGTTATAGAACGCTAGCGGAATTCCTTAGCCGGGTCTGATTGTTCACATTCGCGCACGGCGGAATTGAATTTTCTTCGGGGGTTATTGTCGATTAAAAAAGTTCCTCTGTTTTTCCCGCGACCCTACTCCCGTTACATAAGGCGAGAGCCACAATGTCCACACGCCTCGATAATTCGTGTCATTTCAGAGTTTTCTTTGGGTCAATCCGTTTAAGAGGACGCACGCACGTGTGTCCCGCGCGGACGACGCGCACCCACGACTCAACCGTGCAACGGGTTTGATGTTAAACAGTTCGTCGGCTGCCTACGCAATTAGATTATACGCGCACGATAAACGGCCCGGTGTCGCGCTTCCTGGTGACTGGAAGGGCTTTCGGGGAAACCCGTGACTTTCCGTGGAAATCAGCCCGATGCTATCGCCTCGTCGTCGACGTTGCGAATTGTCACGCGCCCCTGCGGCACGAATCGCACGAAAATGTTGCCACTGTCGCACGGTGCAACGGACTATGCAGTCGCACAGTGCGGTATTTGGCCCAAAAGGTCGGAAATAAGTCGATTTCAAAATTTTGCGTAAGTCGTTACATTTTTTCTGTTCAACCTTGTTAAAGGTTTGACGAATAAGGCTTCGGCAATGTATTTTTTTTATTTGTGCATCTGTGAAGTTCTCTACTTCATCGGAAGTCATTAGCGATTTTTAATTAGCATAGTTATTAATGTTTGTACATAATCAATCATTCTGCAAGTTTGTTTACGATGATAAAACTTTATTAACGATTTTGTTATACTATTGAGTAATGTGCTTTTTCTGTTATCATTCTATAAAGGTTTGTGATCGTAGTGCAAAAAGAATTAGTCCCACATCTGCACAGATTGAAGATTTACAATTAATTTAAGTAGAAATTAGCACATCAACAGTCGCAGCGAGTGTTTCCTGATGAAAATGAATAATAAGAATTTAAAAATTTCTTAAAATATATATTTACTTATGAAAAAGTTTCGTGATCTACATATTCAGTATTAAAATAATAAATTACACCATTTCTACATAATTTACATGCAAAAATAATTTTTTTAATCAATACTCTGACAATCGATCAATACTCATCAATACTGACAATCAATACTCTGACTCACAATAATCTGAGGAAAAAATGTTTCGAATAAATAAGTTGAACAGTATTTAGACATCCATAAGCTTCTATACATAAAATTTCAAAAAACTTGTTTCTACCAAAAATAAAAATCATTTTGGTTTTTTAAATGGTAAAATGCATTTTTACAAATACCCCACTGTGAGTCCATAGAAAAAGTTTGCTTAGGTTACTGGTCTCTAGCGAGCCCGCCCCTATTAGCGTGCTTTCATATTTAAATAATCAGTCCAAATTAATTTGAAAAAGTAAACAGAGAAACTATTTTCTTTGAACCATTACTTTCTAAATTTTTATCAAACAGTTCTTCAAAAATGCACATTACACTTTCGACAGTTTTGGACTTGTCCAAAAGCAAGAGTAATTATATTTGTTTTCTAATGCAATTGTTCATAAAATATTCAGTGTGTATTTTGATCTATATCAGTGCCGAACCTGTCGAATCACTTGCAAGAGGACATTAACAAGGAATCTGCAAATAAATCCAATATCACACGGATATAAAAGTGAGCACACGCAACGACGAATTAAACGATATAAAGCAATCAAATTGTACAGAACGTTAAGGGACTGTGATAACAATACCGTATCGCATAAAAAGCGAAGTTGAGCTTAATTTCTCCGCTCATAGCGCGGCATTGTGAGAGCGTTTCAGTCGACGTTAAATTGTTGACAGCTTTATCGTTACTTTTATAACTGTTTCCATTTAACTTTCCATTGAACTGTGATTCTGTAACACACATGCACATTGTCTACTGCCACGCGTGGCGCGTTGTTTTGCCAATTTTCAGAGCGCGTTGAAATTCGCTCGATCACGCGAAACATGTAAACATGCGTATTAAAATATCGAAGCAAATAATAATTTTGCTCGCGTTCGGTCAAATGCGGCGAAATATCGGTGTGTTATCATTTCTGTCCGATGTATTTCTCGATGGAAATATTGTAAAAACTCTATTAAGGAAACCACCAACTTTTTTAGAAAATAGAAACGTGAATATTATTATAATCAGCCGCGATGGGGAATTTTTCTATATTTAGGAATATTTAAAACCATTATATGAAACCAGTGTGTTAAAATTATTATATTGAAAGCTATATTTCGAACGAGCTATTTGAAATATTTAAGTTTAACTAACTATTTAAAAAGTTAAATTTAACTAACTATTTAAAAATGCAAATTTACCTTACATATTTAAAAAATATTTAAAATATTCAAAAGGAATATTTCAAAATTCTTTTATCTTGCATGAGACTTTTGAATCGTTTGCTTGCGTAAAATACAAGAATTAGAATAGCTGATAAATTGAAGGAATCTGTATAAAAGTAATGTCACTGCCTTAATTATAATCATGCAAGAATTAAAAATGCACTGCAATGGCTTCGTTAATACCATGATAATTTACTAATATATGCTATTCATTAATCGCCGTAAATTATTAATGCATAATATAAGACAGTGCATAATTTATTATTGTTACTGCCCTCGTAATCGGAGCGATAATTAACGATAATGAAGCGTACAATAACAATGAACGTACGTAAATCATTTCATACGAAAGTAAATGAAGTTGAGATATAAATTACCAAAAAGCAAAGGCGATAAACTTTCTGAATAGAAATTTTATTCGTTATTTTATTAATTATTTTAATAGAGATTTATCTAAGTAAGAATTTGACGTAGTTATTAATTCCATAAAGATTTACACGATTAATTGATCGATTTATGTATACATATGTATGCCAGAGAAACATTTTGTTCGAATGGAGTGTTTTACGATTCTACTGAAAAAATACAATCATTTCAACACGCGAAAATATATTTACTTATACTATATAATGAAGAGTATTGTAACAATATTAAATAATTGTTGCAGTTAAGTTCATGTTCTAAATACGATATTTATTTGTAATACTTGTGTAAATAATTCAGTCCTCGAATATCGTTCGTGCTTTAATAAGCGTTCCAAAGAATCTGAAATGATTAATAAAATTTCTTCGTTCAAGTGCATATCGTTAAATAAATTCAGCCTCGCAATTCTTCTAAAAGAACGTGTGACTATCGGTACAGTTATTGAAGAAGGAAAAACACTGCTAAGTGGATTCGAAATAGTTTCTTGGAAATTAATGCAGGCAATTTTGCATAAAAATCTGCAATCCAGTCGTAAGCGAAACTACGGTACTGTCATATTGAGTAAAGTCTCGTTCCATACATGAAAAAAAATCTGTGAAACACGAGCCTACTTTTATCGATCCCAGGTATATGTAACCCGTTAACTAAAAATAGTGAATGCTTCCACAGAGATCGCAGTGTACCAAGCATGTAACAAACGGAGCCAACTTTGCGGATATCCGAGGACTATGTGCGTGCGTGTCCACGGACAGAATCGTCCGGCACGTCGTTAACGATTCACATGTTAGTGTGTGCGTGGGTGACGCAGCGACGTATGAATGTATACCTGTAACCGCGATTGCGCACGTTCGTGCAACAATCCGTGTATATGTATCAATAGTGCGCAGATAATTCGCGCCGTCCGAAAGCCGCCGGCATATGGTATTCCCGGCAAAAATTATCTGACACTGTGCACGTGCATAACGCGAGAAACTAGATCTGTTAGCGACTGCGACGAGGTGTAGTTGACTAATAAGGTCAGTTGATTAATCCACCTTTAATTATTATATTGTAGAGCAGACGCTGCTTTTATTTGCGACGTGTCAAAGCGCGCGACCGGGTAACATTTTATCGAGTTGTAACTATTTAACAGTAAATCCACCGAGCACTGAAAGCGATTAACACGTTTTACCTTACAAAGGTGACTAGGCTCTGTTTATCTCGATTTTGTGCAGTTTTTATTGCAATATGTGCTTGGATAAAAAAATGTATGCAATCAATTTCCACGTAATCAACCTCATAATTTCAATAATTGCAAAATGAAAAATATAAAATAGGTCATTTCTTTCTATTCATTATTATATTTTTTAATAAATTATGATTGGATTATTTTAATCATCTACCACTGGATTTTTTATTTTACATTTATTATGACGATTTTAATTAATTTCAAGCACATGTCATATGTAATAATAAATTGTAAACATTTTAAATAAATTGTATCTCTTCATTTTTACTATTAATTATTTCGATTTCAAGAAAGTGGTGTTACTTATTCACTAGACTGCGGATTTTTATGCAAGATAAAAATTGTCTGCACTGATTGTTAGAGACAGGAGCCAAATATAAAAATATCTTGCATCCTTTAAACATTTTTTAGAGTTGAAAATAATAAAATTATAATCTCTACAGTGTTTTAAATTTCATCTACTCAATTTTTTCATAAATCCATAAAATCCGCTGTTGATTAATCACTTAGATTTGAAGAGACTAGAGTCGTTTATTGACTGCAAGATACGAGTGAATAATATCACTAACATGACTAATACTAGTCACTTGGTCGTTGGTGACAGGCAGTGAAATCACTAATCTTAGTCGTACAGTCTGATATGTAGTCGTATACAGTCGGATATACATGCTATAGAAATTTTACTCACGCGGCAATAAATTGTCTTGAGTAATACAATCTAGTCACTTCTTTTGAGGGATTATCACTTAAATGATTAAGGAGCCTATTAATGTGCCTCCATTAGTGTCAAGTTTTTACTGGGACAGAAACTTGTGTGTTACGTCAGCAAGAATATAAAATATTAGAATTGTTGTCCACTGAATGCTGATCGATATTTGTTCATTAATATTTTGTGTGAATGCAATAAATTTATTAAAATATTAGTATTTTTAATTAAAATGTATCAAAATGTTGTTGAAAATACACGACCAAGTATATTAAAGAAACTCAATTTCTTGATTAAAAATATAAAACTAAAACAGGTGGAGTATTATCCTAGGATCTATTGTGCATTTTCTATGAGGGTCGAAGATAGCCGAAATGTAAAGCAAGAAAATAACGAAGAAAATATAATGATGATAATACTTTTACTGTATCGTGAAAGTAGCCTGTTGCCTGATAATTACAGCTGCAAGTAGAATGTAACTTCACCGAGCGATTACAGATACATTTGCTATGTTCAGTAAATGAAAGCACATATAATAATTTACCCTGATAAGCCGCAGATGTTATCTCTGATTTGCAGAAACAGTAGCAAGGAAAAAGTAAGCGATAAATAAGAAAGCAAAGTACTAAATCGTATATGCATACATCTTTATATATTATATATTGTTATATACGTATATGATTATAACTACTTTCTCATAACGAGAAGTAGCTTCCGAAGCATCGGCCGTATAGAATCACCCTCGTTCATTTTCATGATTAATAAACGTTATCTCTTCGGAGCAGGTGAAGTCGTTATAGCCGCGGCGTAAATAGGCAATTTACAACAGAGTAATAAAAAGTATTCTTTTACACGTGAAAAGTAAATTATGAAGTCCCGGGAAACGCTCAATTCGTTGATTAATATGTTAAGTTATGTTGATTTATGTGGTCGTGGCGCTTACGGCATATAATCACTCGTGTAATTTAATTTTATGTAACCGGGCGCCGATCCCGTTCGACGATTATTGACAACATTTTATTTTCCAATTTGCGTATAATTAATCGGAAAACACAGAGCCGGGGGCCACGCGCGGCCCCCGCGGAAAACTTTTTCGCTGGTTCCGCGAATTCGGCGGGCTATTAATTATTATAACAATCGTAACGAGATAAACGAGCAAGAAAATTAAATGACCATCCCGATTCCGTTGCCGAGATAAATATGACTCGAGTTCACGCTATTTAATGTGTAAAATTATACTTCGCCCCGAGTAATAATTATCGTTTTCGCCGTCGCGCAGCGCCGATTTGCCCTATGCCAGCCGACGGAAGCTGTTTTTTTTTAACAGCGGAAGGTGTAGAATTTGCAGGACGCTCTAATTAAATAAATTACCGAAAAGCAAATACAACGGTCTGACACTGCAAGCCCTTTTGAAACACCAGCCTCCTTCGGCGAACGTCTATCCGTGACTAGTATTATATTTCGCGAACGAAATGATTTAACGATACGCTGCTCGAATCACAAGGAGTCTGTCGAGAAAGACATAAACAATTCAACGGATTCAACTATTGATTGCTGTCGTTGATGTTTAGAAAAATTTGTTCGCGAGGTCGCGTACACTTGAACCATTGAAAAATAAGAGAAGTGCAACTATTTCTTTTTTGTATAATGCAAACGCATCTTGCAAATTTTGAGTGAATAAAATAATTTCTTTCTACACTGTTGCGCACCATTTCAACCCCTTGAATTTATTTTACAATTTTTTTAGAAGAAGAAGAAGAATGAATCAACAGCAATGAAATATAATTTAATTTCAGATTACATAATAGGCTGACTCTATATTATAGTACAAGCGGTTAAGGACGATTGATAAAGAGATGGAATGATTTCGGATTAAAAGGCTGACTCTATAGCATAGTACAAGCGATTAAGGACGAGCATTGATAAAATGATGGGATGATTAAACTGTTAAAAAGATTCAGATTCTTGGCTGTTGTTTTCAGGAGATTCAAAGAGTATTCCAAAGAAATTGAATAAAGGATCTTACAATTAGTGACGCCCGAAGCTACCGTTTTCTCTATGAAATTGGATGCCTCGAGTTATTAACGCATAGCGTAAGTTGTGTTCCGAAGACTCGTAAAGCCGGGTTAATTAATACGCGTATGAGTATTGCGATTCCATGCGTGACGTTTAACGACGGTTCGTCATGGCTTCGGTCATGAATTAATGACGCAAAGGGTCGCTAAGGAAGCGCTTCATCGAGTTCTTTCGTTCGCCTAACAGTTCCAGCGCATAACTGCGAAAATCGTCGTAAAATTAATAATTCGGTTTTCTCAGTGGTATTTGAACTACAAATAAATATACAATCAGTGTAAAAAGTATTCGTACGCCCTTTAAAACAGAATAACTGTTTTCTAATTGTACCAAACGACCTGATTTTTTATAATCAATTAGAAGCATTAGTTAAATAGAAGCATAAGTGAAGCACTTTGTCCTCAGTTTTTCACCTGCTTTATTATGCAGAAATGTATCCTAAAAAACAATGAACTTCGAGCTTTCGAATGAGTCCAAATCGATTGGTATATTTTTTTTTAACGAAATTATCATAGTTCAAATCTTGACAATTTCTCGAGAGGAGTGTTCAAATACTATTTGGATCCACTGTATAAATACAAATGGTACCATCGAAATAAAAAAAGGATACATTAATATAAAATAAAAGTAAGTGCGAGTAGAAAACTTACATTCCCAAGACTTCGCCAACTTAAGGGACATTGGACGATTCCTCCGATTTGTATACTATGAGCGAGTTTAATGAATCGCTACATATAATACTACCGAAGCAAAATTTGCAAAGTGAAGGGGGGAGGTATACATAAATTGCGTGCAACTTTATCTTCGCATGGCTGCCAGTAAGATACGTCGCGACGTGAGACACACGAAATTCCGTTCCATCGAAATGCGTCAGGACGCGAATCAACTGATTTCGCGAACGTAACGAAACCTCGATATGAAGGATTGCGTGGCATATTCTGCAACGTCGTTTATGTATTTCCAGGAACTCTTTTACATTTAAACTCAGTTTGCGAACCTTATCGTGCAATCTTTTTGCGTCAAGTTACCAGAACTTCCGAGGGGAACTCTACAGTCCAACTTTTATTCCTTCGTCTTTAACAAGCGATACGAATTTCTTAAAGCATCGTTCTCATGTTTCCGACGTACGCGCACTCTCCTGGTTTGTTACATCGTAGAAATGTTTATCCACTTGCCGTTAAAACTATTTTATAGAATTCGAGAGCACAGGGTTGAATTGAAATTTGCCAATTTAGGATTGTTTGGCTTATCGACATTGAAAGCTGAAGGCGCTCTTGTGTGGAAATATTGAACTAATTGGTTTATTGTAATGCAAAGTCGAAGTATCAACGAAGTGGTAAATGATATAATTCTTTAATAAATTTTTCCTGCTTATTTAGTATTGTTTGCAAGTAGATTGTAAGAGTTAATGGAGGAAAAGAGAAAGTTAGAACGAATGTAAATTTTCGACTAATTTTCGTTCCGATTCTTATTAATGTTTATTGCACTATACGTACATAGATCAATAAAATTTAGCAGTTTCCAGTAGCTCTAGCGTCAATATCCACCATATCTTTGAACACAGGATGTCCATCCAACGCGACACGAATGAGGAAACAAAATGGAGGAAGCGAATAGTTTTAGAATTGACCAGAACTTCATCAAAAACTCGTTACAACAAAATAGAACTTTGTAATCGATATTGAAGACTCATGTTTCGTGAAACTCGAAAGCTTCGCTGAAGTAATCCTGCGGCCATTTGCACGCGGCCATCCGTGTTTATAAAATTTCACTTTCTCAAAGCAATTGGTAGGGAAAAGAACTGGAGCTACCAGAGCTACGCAAAATGGCGAATTCCTATCTCTTAAAGTATTTGCTTAAAAAGTAAAATGAATTCGTATTTTTGGGACGCGGGAATATAATTCGGAAAGGTTACGAATATAATTCGTAACAAGTTCGGAAAGGAACGGAAAATAATAATCGCGGCTCTAATAAAATTTACAGGGGGAAAGGTTCTCGAGTCGAGCCGCGCGGCGTTAGGGGCGTACCTCCACTTTGACGGCGGCTCTCAACCTCCGAGAAAAAGATGCGCACTTCGAAAGCACTTTAAACTTTCATCCGGGCAAAAGGTATTCGAAAGTTCGCGAGAGTCGTCGCCGTCGGGACTGGTGTGTTCCTTGGTTACAAGTTCGCGGGGTCCCTCGGAAAAACGTACGTGCGTTTATTTTTCGTTCGGCCGACCGGAAACGTGGACATACGAAGAACGCGGGGGCGCGTCCGAATTTGATGACGACTCGGTGCTCGAACGGAAATTCGCTGAACACGAGCCGCACGATTAAGCGGATTAGAAAATGAAATCGCGCGACGCCGCGTGGCGGCCCGACACGGACCGTTGCCAGCCATAGGGATTAATAGTTAAATGCTAATAACTGGCACGACGAAGTTGCCGGCTCCCGACGACCGAAACCGCAGGGATGCCGCGTAATCGTGATCTCATTAATAATTACGTTGTTTGATTCCGCGTCGCCGAGCCGAGCTGTGCCGCTCTCCCATTCGCGAAAAAGTCTCTTGTCGTGTGTTCAACGATAAAATGGCGATACTCGAGGTCCTGCGGACTTGTACCAGAGAAACCAGACCAACTTCTACAAGAGGCATGGAGAGATATCAAATTAGGAACATTCGAAAGACTAATTGCCAGGCTGTCATTGAAAATAAAGGCGGTTTTTTAATGAAGGAGCAATTTGAAGAAACATACGCATTCCTTGATAACAAAAAATAATACAAAATGTAAAATATACTACTTGTAAGTTTTCTGACAAATAAATGTTCCTGGGTTGCTCCAAAGGCATCCAGTTTTCCTTATAAACATCCTGTTTCTCTGAATTTACGCCGTGATGTCAAACTTTCGACCGGTGGTGTATGTTTCCATGTCAAAAAGGCCTAATTCCATATACAGTAGGACCTCGATTAACCGGCTTGATCGGGAGACAAATAGCCCGGATAGATTAATTATCCCGATGGGGATAATCAAGACCCGAGGGAATAATAAAAATGTACATTATATTCCAAAATAAATTTTTCCGTTTTGAACATTTATTTTCCTTCATAATATAATCATATTTAAACGCATATTCGTTTATAATCACGATCCGGTTAATCAAGGTCCTGCTGTATCCAATAGTAGCTCTGAAAAAAGTTCTTAAAAATCGCGTGTTTCCACTGTGGTTGCACGAGAAACCCCCCGTTAACTCTTGTGCGGCCAATTAAAATGTTTAGATCATTCAAAACCTATGAATTAATACATTAGCGAGCAAAGAATGGACATTCAGAGAAATTTTGTAATATTCCTCGAGGGACATCAACAGATTGTTGAAGGAAACGCAGTAAATGGGTACCCGGTTGGCTACACGAGGGTTAGCCAGCACGCGTGGTCCTGTCGGATTTTCCCGCGTGTCTCGTCTCGGTCAGGTGATTCCGGTGGATAAGAGGTGTCCGTCGGCACCGGGTCGTCGTTATCCAGTGGGTAACGACCGGCCTGTCCCCCCACCCACGTTTAATTGCGAATCAAGTCGGAAATCCAGGCGGTTCGGCCGAGCAAGAGAAGAAGAAATGCGTCGAACAGGAAGCCGAAGCGTGTTCGGAAGGAGACGAAGCGCGAAATGTAGAATAGAAACAGAATGGAGAGAACCAGAGAAAAAGAGAGAGGGGGGAAGGAGGAGATGGACACACGGTACGGCGAGCTGGGGTAAGCTGGGCGAAAATAACGATGGCTCGCCATAAATCAGCGAAGGCGACGGTCACGACTGCGGGAATCGCCGCGGCGCACGGCAAGGAGGATAAAAAAGAAACGCGAATAAAAGAAAGAGGCTCGCTGGTCGGTTACCATTGACTAATCCCCGTGGTAAGCTTTTTGCAACGGCTTCCTTTTGCAGCGCACGCCGCGTGCCTGTGATCGCCGGTGCTTATCGGCCGCTCCACGCCGCGCCGCACCGGCCAGAAAAACGTCCCGCTGCGGGTCCCTGTCCACGGAAAAATCATTTTTCGAGCCCACCACGCCGAGAACCGATGCGGAATGAACCTTTCGGCTTCTTGTCGCTCCCGACCGCCTCGGATTAGTGCAGCTCGCCGCCTCGGTAATCGAACGTCGTCGCAGTGATGGGATTCGGGGCGCTTTTTTCGCGCATGCGCGACGATTCTAACCTCTATCAAGTACAAAGATCGGCTAAAATGGGGTACCTTAGTCACCCCAATAATTTCGCAAAATTTGTTATGACGTGATTTTGAAATATGACTGTATAACATGTGTGTGTGTTGTATTAAAATTTAATATGTATGCACATATAACACATAATATATGAACTTCTGAACTCTTCCGGTACGTTCCTAGCAGTACTAATTCCCCACTACATTCCCCACAAACTTCAGACGTAGATCGTAGATACGTTCCTGCCGAAACTCGTGCATGCGCGAAAAAAGCGCCCCGAATCCCATCACTGCGTCGTTGTCGCGGACCCAACCGTCGCACAGTGTGTCCAAACGGCGAAATCGTGGTCAAAACCTCGAAAATGAACTTTTCGGTGGGGATACGGTAAGTACTATTTTAGATTCTTTAATAATGTGCCTATGGAAAAACCGAGCTGCGAAGGTTTTATTACTTATACGTGAAAATTGGCGAGAGCTCGAAGTTTTCGTTCATTAGTCGTACAGAAAGCGTGTTGTGAGGAACTGTGTGAAAGCGAAAAGTGAAAACTGCATAATTCGAAAACGGTTTATTTAATTTCAATTCTGTAAAATGGATGCTGTTCCTGGAAGTACGTAGAATGTCTCTGACTACTAGTAGATCTGAAATACTTAATGGTTACGTTGTATAATTATAAACCTTATTAGAAGACATGAACAGAAAAGTTTTAAGGACAAATTTTGAACATGTAGAGTAAAAGTTGTGCATT
>KB640005.1:64494-78071 GCA_000346575.1 Lasioglossum albipes
AACCGGGAAAAGGGAAAAACAGAAAAATAAAAATGATCGCCGTATCGAGAGACAACCGCCCCGCGGTATAAATCGAAAATCATTCGCGGAACGCCGCCAATCAAACCGTTTCCACGTGAAACTTGATTCAAGCCTGCCCGCGAAACGACGACAACCTATCCGTTATCCGCCGCTCTTCTTTTTGCTCGACGACACGCGGCCCGATTTGTTTGCCGATTTTCGATACCTGTTTCCCTACCCCAAGGTCTGCGGATCCCGCATTACCACTCGCAACTTGCGAAATAACTTCTTCCTCGCACCGTCGCGCCACGGTCCGGACGGATCACCGCGGGGGAGGATGAAAAGTGGCGCCGAGCGATCCCCGGGCGAGGGATGTTTTTAAATCGCTTTGAGCAAGTTTGTCTGTAAGTTCAGCGCGTGCAGAAGTGTGCCGCGAACGTGATTCAGTTGGTTTTTGTATTCAACAATTTTAGAGGCTCGATACAATGGAGAATTCCAGTCAATAAATTATAAAATCGTTGACTGTAAGTAGTATTCATGTAATCTCATAGTTATCTGCATTTTCAATGGAGTTACAACTAAATCGTTCAAGGTGGAACACATTTATGTTTGCAACAGAACGAATTTATGTTGCAACGCAATACATATATGTATGTTTCACTTATTTAAAAGTATAATATTATTTAATATATAAGTTCGTTCAAAAAAGTGACAAGGTATTTCCAAGGAACAAGTCACTTTACAACGTCTATTCCAAATCGTTTTGTAAAAGAAACACAAATAAACTTCGAAATGTGAATTGTCTATGGAAATATTATAGTACAAATACGCAACAGTGATAATTAGACTGTGGATTTTATGCGTTTATGGCGAAAGAATGAGTAGGTCAAATCTCCGAAACTCTGAAAACAATAGAAGAGTTAAAGAATATTTTTACACTATTTCCTGACTCTGAATTATTCAAAGGAAAAATTAATTTTCATTTAATTTGTGCTATTTACAGTTACTTCGGGAAAACTTTGTTCTGCATAAAGATCCGCAGTCTAGCAATAATAAATTTAGCGAGAATAATATGGTATTATTCTCTGAATAGAGGAGAGCATTCAGTATTTGTGATAATGATCGCGATTATTTGGTGAGGAAGTAGAGATTTTGTTAATGTACAATAAAAAGTAATTAACTCATAGAAACATATAATATTTACAGAATTTTTAATATAAAATTAAAAATATAATAAATGTATTGTTGTAAATTGTTCGAAAAATTTTCCGTGAACGTTGAGTACAAGGTAGCTTATTGCCATTTGAGAGGCAGTATTTTGTCAACTAAAAATTATAAAATATTTAACTGTGTGATAAGGGTATCTGTTTGATTAGCTCCAAGTCATATACTTATTAACTTTGAAAGAAAACTAAACATATGCTAAACAGTGCTCGCATATATATACATCTAATTTAGATACCATTTCAACGATTTAAATTTCAGAAATAAATTGTAAGTACTTTTAATACTTCTGTAGCAGTATGAGCAACGTACGTGCCATAATGATCTTGAAATCTCGAATAACAGGAAATTAGTTAGATTGTTTATTATTGCTCGTAAACGCTGAAGTTTTCTGTAAGTACTAAAAATTAAACAGATATGTTCTCCTTCAAACATATAATATTTACAGAATTTTTAATATAAAATTAAAAATATAATAAATGTATTGTTGTAAATTGTTCGAAAAATTTTCCGTGAACGTTGAGTACAAGGTAGCTTATTGCCATTTGAGAGGCAGTATTTTGTCAACTAAAAATTATAAAATATTTAACTGTGTGATAAGGGTATCTGTTTGATTAGCTCCAAGTCATATACTTATTAACTTTGAAAGAAAACTAAACATATGCTAAACAGTGCTCGCATATATATACATCTAATTTAGATACCATTTCAACGATTTAAATTTCAGAAATAAATTGTAAGTACTTTTAATACTTCTGTAGCAGTATGAGCAACGTACGTGCCATAATGATCTTGAAATCTCGAATAACAGGAAATTAGTTAGATTGTTTATTATTGCTCGTAAACGCTGAAGTTTTCTGTAAGTACTAAAAATTAAACAGATATGTTCTCCTTCTCCAGTTTGTTTAAATAGTATGAATACGAAACGGGACTAGCATCATGTTATTAAAACAATTTATTCAGACTTTGTAAAGTTAAAACTTCTGTTTGAAACCATACACTATACTAATCTATGCATCAAGGCTGACTTCGAAATTTTACCATCGAACTAATTGTGTAAATTGTATTATATTGTAATAATGTGATATTACTTTTTTGGAGGATTTCATATTATTCCTCTATCAAGGACGCTGTATTTTTCCCTCGAGTGTTGCATTGTTCCGTCGTTACAAAATCGCTTAACAGTGACCTACGCAGAACAATTGTTTAAAATAAAACTTGTTTAAGCAAATTGCAACGTTTACACACTCGCGATAACCAGAGAATATTCAAACTGATGCATTTTTTACAATTTTTCCAGTAAAAGATAAAAGGTAGAACGAACGCAGTAGCATGGAAAAGAAAAATTTCGACGCGGAATTATTGGATTTTTCAAAAACTAACTGTTTTCAATGAAAACCGAAGAAATGGATACAGAGGCGATTATGAATGTTTTGAAACTGATTAATTTTACAAATAAATGTGTTAAACAATTATCAAATTAATACTTCAAAAAGCGTTAAAACAGATTCTTAAGAGTAAGAAATTAATTAATTACGGATGAAATGAGCAAAAATAATACCACACATGTTAACATAACATTCTTTAAATTAACTTATTAATTTTACATATTTATATAGTATAAAGTTTTTTTTTACACTTCATCGTAGTAAAAAATGAACACTAACCAAATATTCCTTGCATGATCTTGAATATTCGAATTGGTAGATGCTTGCTTCGATCTGAATATACAATATAATGCGGTAACAAATTTACATTACGCGTCTTTTGTTATGTAATTGCGAGATAGCGTAACTTTGTGTGTTTAAATAATTACTTTTGTTAATGCGAATTATATTTTACACACGTGTCTCTCATTTATCTGAATAAACCGACGCGTAAAGATTCACAGCGTACGAATAAACGCATAAAACATGCGGCTGATTGATTTCGCAAAATCCTTGATTTCTCTCGTAACAAGCACGCTGGAAAGCGTGGGTACTGAGGCCTAGGCCGCGTACAATCTATTGGATGTACAAATGCATTCTAGGCCCTAACACGAAATTAGCTGTTGCATTTGTTTAAATGGAAACTTTTTCCCGGAACCTGTGAGAGTGGAACTCAAGCGAAACAACCTGAACATAATCACTGCACGTTTCGAGGATACAATGTCGATTGATAAGTCGCATATTAGGCGCTGATTGCTTTTCGCAGTCCAATGGGAAAAAGGTGTCGGCGAGCCCAAGGAAATAATTTGTACAGTTCATTCGTGTCTTTTGTACAATCTTATTTGGAAACACGCTTTGTCTTTGTCCATAATGAATCAGGAAGTTCTTGTGTTTTTATCAGGAAATACACTGTCAACCCTTAACCCTTATGTAGTCAACTATTTACTGCATTTCTTTCAACAACTTGTTGATGTTCCTCTAAAAATATTACAAAATTTTTCTGTATGTCCATTCTTTGTTCGCTAATTTATTAATTTATAGTCTTAAAATGAGAATTTGTGCAAATATGTTAAATATAAATTGTTACATTATAATGGTAAAATAAATCTATATCAAAAGGGCTGTTGTAAAAAATAAAGGTAGCTGTATATGCTGTCGATGAGTAATAAAAAATTAATTATTCCTATTTCATTTTTACGAGGAACATTGAATGACTTATAGATCTGTCGCGGTTAAAAAACAACTGTTTTTAGCACTTAGCACTCGAGTCACCCGTAAAAATTGCTCTACCATTATTCATAATATGTTTAAATTATGAAATATGTTGGTATCTAATCAATTACTACACATTTAAGTATTATATGAAGTATTATATCAATTTCATATCCATAAAATGAAAAAATCATATACAACGAATTTATTCTAGGTCGGAAGAGATGTTTAATCTGTATGGTCATAGTTTTATTCGTTTTATTATTATAAATTCATCGAAAAATCACAAAGTGAACAATAACAATTTGTTTTCTATGAGTGATCTATCGACGCGAGGCGACAGGACGCGATTTTACGCGGTCGCTGAAAAGCGTAGCTCATTACGACCGGCCGCGTTCGAGGCGAGCGTGTATCTCGGCGTGCCGCGCGGGTCTCCTTATCTGTTTCGATTATGATTACGAATCGATAACCCGCGGCAAGAATGTGAGCAGATGCACGTACGTGCGTACACCGATCAACCGTTTCCCGGTGAGTCGTGAGAACGCGGTCGAAAGGACTCTCGATACCGCGATCCCCCCCGGCCTCTTATCGGATTCCCTGCCCCTCTCCTGCCCCTCGTGCATCTCTTATTTTTCGGCGAAACGATAATTTCGCATTCATTCGAGAACGGAAAACGACCCGACCCGGCTCGGCGCGGCGGCTGCGTTGTCGCGCGGAGCTCATGCAGATGATTCGATCGGCCGCGGTGTAACTCGGACCCGTTCGGTTTTATCTTATCGGGATCCATCGAACGGAGACGTTTCAAAGACCCACGTACTCGAGCATTTCCCTGGAATTTAATCGCCGTATCGACACTACCACACGCCTTGTTTGTCTAACATTCGAAACAATATTCCGAGAGCTACCTTCCCCTTCTACGACGCCCGGTCATGTGACGCGTTTCGTCTTTGTCGTGCAGAGAGGGGGTCACTTTTTCTCCTCAATTCGTGCTCCCTCCCCTCATTTGGTGACACTGTTCCGAACGATTTCGTAGCGCGAGCCTCGGCGATGGGGGCAACTCGCGACAGTTAAATCAAAATCAACAAAATATAGAGAAAGAAGTGGTAATACACTTAGCGGAGAACGGTATAATTTGTTGCATCTACTGGAATTATCAAGACTTGTGTCCCCACTCTAGCTTCCCCTTCTACAACGTTCGGTCACGTGGCGCGTTTCGTCTCCGTCGAGCATTTGTCCGGTACTAGCACAGAGAGGGTAATTCTTTCCCCGTAATTCGTGCTCCCTCCCCTCATCTGGCGACACGTCAAGTGTCAATATCCTTAAATTTTTCTAATGCCTTTTCAGTTTCGTGTTCGACCTATTAATTTTTCTCACTGTAAGCATGAAAAGTCAATGCCTGAACATTGAGAGAATCCTGTTCGAATGTTACTCCGCGAAAGACACATTTTGTTTCTCGATTTTATACAAATGTTTTATGTTTCTTTTTACCTTGGTCTGCTTATTTTTAGCTGCACTTCTTGCAAGTTCATTCTTGTTCAGTCCTTCGTGAGTTTGTTGGTTACCTCCAAACGATCGAAGCACATTCTCGAAAAGAAAAATGACCTCCATCACTTTCTATGCATTTGCTCCATATCTTACAAGTAATTCATAGAACTCAAACTTAGAGATTAACAGATCGACAGTGAAAATGAAGTTACAAATCATTGACTGTGTGGGCTACAAATTCATTTGTACACCTGATTACATGTTTCTTGAAAGAATACACCGATGGCTTTACGTACACGATGATTCATCATAGTGTTTCGAGTTAAACGGCCTGCTATAATAACTGATAAAGTCCGTCAATAGTTGACAGAAGGTTTCCAGAACGGAAACTATCTCAGCGATTATGATAAATAGGCTGTTGGTATTATGCAAATTCCCATTCTCAACGATTAGTTGCTAACAACTGAAGGAGAGGAAACACGGATGTGATTGTCTGAGACTTCAAGTACTGAAGATAAATGAAAAGTGTCAATAATCCAAGTCGATCGACACGTATAATACTATAAGACTAAAATTGTAAGTGGACATGTTACGTTCGAATACATTGAACGCATTCTTATCTGTGAAAGATATAATGTTTCGTTTATTAGATATACATATAAGAGTAAACGAGAAGCAAATTCCGTCAGCAAATGCATTTCACAATTCGCACGCAGGTGGCGAAAGGTGAGCAACTCTTTTCGAAAATGAAACTATGTCCGTGCCAACAGAGATGTAGTAAGTTCTAAAACAAGAAATTGTCACTTTTCCCTCTCCTGACCTTCATTTATAAAACGTATCGCATAAGATCACTCAAAGTTGAATTGAGAATATACAGTCTACTCAGATACTTCCCAAAAATAAAATTGAAACATTCTTTTTAAAGCTGAACCAATAAATTGTTGAAAAAATAAATTGTACAATTCGTTTGCGAGATTTTACCTCCAATAAAATTCGACTTTCTGCTTCCTACAAATAAGAGTGGAAAATCAAACATGCGGCAAATCAAACTGCATTTCAACGAATACCAAAGGGTGGAGAGAAGCAATCAGAAGATGGACGATGAGTCTAGACGTAGTTTAAACAAAAATTACTGGATAATTCCTCGACCGAATATCGTTATAATCGCGGGGCTATAAGCACGCCGCGCGAAATCGTTTTATTTTTCAAGTGCAACATTCTATATCTTTCGGCCGTTTCCAAGGAGAGCGCGCGCGGCGCGTCGTTCTCGAAGTCGTGGGATCGATAAGAGAAGCGAATCGAACGAGCGAAAGAAATATCCGAGCGTGTCGGCTACTAAATCGAAGCTGGTCGAACGCCAAGAGGATCTGAACCGACGGGATCTCTCGCGGCGTAGCGGTACGGCGAAAAATCGTCGCGAAAGTCTACGCCGCTTTCTTTTGATTTATCAGTGGTTAACGACCCGAGCGACGGTACAGTAATGCCCTCCCGCTTATTAATCAGTCCAGAAAACTCACAAAGTGCCGCCGCGCGCGCTTTGGTCTCTTTCGTAACGGGCCGGTCGACTTTATTTTCACGTTCCCGCAAAAGCGGCGAAGCCGCTCGTGTGCACGAGGCGACGCGCGCCGCTCTGAAACGTATGATATACGAGAACCAAGTAACGCCAACAGCTGATCGTCTGACACAGTTCTGTCTGAATCTACTAATGCGAGAGCGCGCCGCGGTGACACGAGCCGCATCACTGCGGAAAACATTCAATCAAGAATTTTCCCGACCACGTTCAACGTTTCCCGCAATTCGCCGGAACTCGAAGAGCTGAACAAAATTCTCCGTTAATTATATATTATTGCATAGGTTTTAGTGGGTCATAGTTAGACAGCGGATCTTTATGCAAAATAAAAATTGTCTGCGTCGATTGCAAAACATAGAAACCAAATAGAATGCTATTTCCTCCCTTATTAATGTTAATAGATGAGAAATCATATATTGACATATTCCATTTCCAAAATTTTCCGACGATTTTGAATTTCATCTTCTCAATTTTCCTATAAATGCATAAAGATCCGCAGTCTAGTTATAGTTCTTCAAAAAAATTCATATAGTGCCTTCGAACATCCCAAGATTTTATACCGAGATATATTTCAGAGAATGATCCCTTTACAGATTAAACCCCTTCTCTGTGCACTGCCCATACATTTTTCGAGCAAAATGAAAGAAAAAAGTTATCTGCATAAGTATTTGTGAAAAATATTTATTCATTTTTCAAAGATAAGTATATAATATATACATTAAAAATTTGAAACACATCACAAATAGCATTCCTAGAAGATTTTTGTAAATTTTCCATTCGTCAACGTTTTATTTCCGTTTTGGTCAGCCTGGGGTGCATTTACACCCCATACACAGAGAGAAGGTTAAGGAAATGGTCCCCGTCCGAGGGTGAAGCGAACTATTGGGGTCGACGGGGCCACCGTTAAAATGCTAATAATCATTTAATGTGTAATTATTAACTATGGACTATGGCTGAGGACTTTTTCGAACTGTGTTTCCAAGCACACTGATTAGACACATTGAATAGCACACTGATTAGACACATTGAATAGCACACTGAATGGCCGTTCTATGTATAAACGAAACGTATTTGCATAGTATCTGCATTATTTATATAATTCTGTAGTTATTTGTGCATCGTAATGTATTAACCCGTCGACTTAATTTATAGTCGGGAATTTGTACAAACTAATGTATAAAGAGGAGGGGATACATTCTTTAACATACGCATTTTTGCTCACGCTGCCTGACCTTAAGTGGACTGAAATACTAAAATCCTGCAGAAAAACATTTTATTGCTCTGCATTCTGTCAAAAGATCACGACGACTTGTCTATAAAAATATGCCTACATATTGAGACGATAATACGTAGACTGCGGGTCTTTATGCAAAATCAAAATTTTCTACCTGAATTGCAACAAACTCGATTGAAATAGAATATTATTTTCTTTTTTAATACATTTAATAGGCTGCAAATAATACAACGGAATTTTTCCATTCTTACAATGACTTCACTGTTTTAAATTACACCTACTCGTTTTTTCATAAATGCACAAAAACCGTAGTCTGATAATAAGTGTTTGTATCCTGCAGTCTAAGACTAATCGTCGCTTATCAACACTTTCGTATTTATGCTACAGGATGTTCGTGAGTTTAATTCATTGTAAATCTTGCGCATGATTTTGAATGAAGCTCTCTGATGATATTACAAAAATTCTGTAAACCATTCATTTATCAAGCATTGAACTGTATAATTCCATATAATTATACAGTGATTCATACTGCGTGATTATGTTTACGAAATGTGTTTTGTTAATAAAATGTTGAGAAGTATGACTAAATGAAATTTGAAATTTCGAAGCGTTTGCAATGTTCAAATGTCTAGAAAGTAATCTCTTCTATGTCATTTTTACAGTTTAATATGTGATTGTAGTATTTTTTATCGATCGGCAAACGCGTCGCGCAAAAGTTAATCAATGTTAGTGACCATTATCGAGAGACAGTAAAACGTAATAACATTTCTTGAAAATGTCTTGACACGGTTCAAAGACTATCACTGCTACCGACTGTCTGTTTTTCTTCCTGATTCTTTCGGCGAATCACACGAACTTCTTCTAGGTTTCAGCTGGCAAGAAAGTTTCGTACCTATCGCTCTTTACTTTTTCAACTGCTCGCGAAGAAAGATATTTAATTCGGTTTTCCTGGTCGCTTTTTCCCGGAGACCGGTGATGGAATTTTAGAGTTTCGAGAAAAATCGAAAGCGGACGGTGCGGAACAATTATGAGCATCACGATTGTAGTAATATAAGCAGTAGGATTATAATAATCTTATAAAATCCACTCTGACGCTGTAAAATCTTCTAATCGAATTACTAGAAACGTTTCGAGTATATCGAACTATCATAACTAGCCTGCAGATTTTTATTCAAAATAAAAATTGCATTAATTACGAGACTCGCGAACCAAGTAGGAATTTACTTCCCTCTTGACTACTTTTACTATGCTGTAAGAAACGTGGTAAAATCCTTACATTCTTCAGATGTGCATAAAATTCGCAGTCTAATACATAAATGTAAAAATAATTATACGTGAATGATTTCGTTAGAATTCTGGTTATTTCGACAAAGTCAACCCTACAAAGGCGGATTTTTATGAATTGTATGCGAGCACATTGGAATGTTCGAAAACTTGTAAAATTCAAAGAATATACAAAAATAATTCACACATTCTAAACTTTCGAGAAGAAACTAAGATTTTACCTGAATTTCTTGTTGAAATTCTTCTCTAAGAGCATACAAAGTTCTGACAACTATTCAGTCTCCACTAGTGTCACCATAACGCACTCGAAATCTCTAACTTCGCGATATGTTATTTCGATTCGGTGTGGCATAGCATAATGCGCGAAAATCGGCCTAACTATCGAAGCGAAATAAAAGAGAATGAACGAGAAGCAGAGGTACTAAATTAGATGAACCTATGCGTTGTTCAGTGACAAGTTTCTCGACCCGCGCTGCACCGACGGGAATCATACTAACGCGGTTTTCGAAGCGAACGAAAGTCCTTTCTAAACGCGTCGTTGCATTCGAGCGGTGTGCACGGCGCTATACCTTTCCCACCAGTTTATTTTTCATAGAGGAGGATTAACGTTCAACAGATTCTTTCGCAGGAACCATTTCCATTCGAAAGACAATATCGAGTGTTACAATGCACTGTGAACCCGGCCCGCGATTGCTTTTGCGTGCATACTTGCATGCACAGACTGCAGTAAGCGAACAGAAAACTTGATTCTGAATACTGTCAAAAATACGCAATACGACATTTTGTCCTTGAGGAGTATAACTTTTCGGAAAAACGAACGAAAACTTGAGACACGCTGCAGAGTGTGGCTGACTTTTTTGTCCATTGCCCGCCTTTCTACTTAGAAATTTTTCTGTCTATAAAGTTCCTAGAGTATAGGATAAACTGTATTATTGCTGGCACTGCAGTAGTGATTGGCACTTTTGATTTAAACGGCAAATATTAAGAATTCCTGGTATAGAAAATCATTTTATATTGCTTCTTATTTATATTACAAAGCAACGTTGTAGGTTTCCGTAACAGAGTTCCACATATGACTGTTAGCAACGCTGGTACATCCAGTAAGACCGACGGATGACCACAGTGCAGTGTAAATAGTGTTTTATTACAAGTATACTTTATCGCTGCATAACTTTCGGACTGCACTACAGATGTAATAAGTGCGTATATGTTTAATTATAAAACAAAGCCTGTTTAACGTTTACTTCTCACTGTGCCAATGACTGTACTATTTGTCTTACGATTGTTATTCACTGAATATATTTTATAATAAAAGATTTATGACTCGTAAAACTGTTTGATTTTGCTGAAAAATCTTTATTAGCTTATAGAAATAGCAAGTTAAGCTCGTTTAAGCATTTCAAAAGAAGATAAAAAGATTTTTACTACGATTTTGGCTTAGGGTGCCAATCATTGTACAGTTTACCCTACTAGAATATACTACAATATGCCAGAATATACTAGAATATACCAGAATGTACTTGAATATAGTAGAATATACTAGAAAATACTAAAATATATATCTGCCTGGTCCCACGCCTAATAAGTCGGTAACACCTGTGTCGATGATAGTCAGGAGTTTGTCGAGAGTTCCATGCACTTGTTAAATATCCGAATAATTGCGCAGAGTGCGAGGGGCAAATTATGTCTAGCAATAAATACCCTAAAACACATGTAACAGCTTGTACCATTAAAGCTTTCTCACACGAATGTACCGCAAGTTTGTAGCGGTATTCCCACGTTATCTACAATCCTCCAGTGTACACTTTTCAAGTAGCAGACTGCATTTTTAAAGATGACCCTATCTGGTTAACGGCCTAAAGCGCTTATCCGATTGGTCATAAAGAAAAACTTTCCGAACTCGCACACTGCGCCCTCGAAAGCCACGTGTCCTCGCCAAAGAATCGCAAAGGGACTTGTATAATCGTTGCCTTGTGTTTACCAGAGGCAAGAACATTCGTTTCAACTCGCGCAAATAAATTGCGTGTCGTGAAATCATTCATTATTATTTCGGGAGTTCAAGCTTTGAGGCACCACGTTTCTAGAAGCAAACGATCCAACTGCATCAACAGAATTTTGTTCTGCCGGGCACGAACCCCTAACCGCGAATTACAACAGCTGAAAAGCCGCTAAGCATCTCCGGCTAATTCTTTATGGTTCACTGGGAAATGTATTCTAGTAATATCGAAAGTCGTTACAGTATCATTATGTACTTCTAGCCGAAATATTTTTAAACATCAGGCTACTTGGTATTACTGCAAAACGCGAGTTTTTAATGTCCATTTATTCTGCAATAAGGTTCCTAACAAGCTTTACCGATCTATTAAAAGTTAAGAAACATCAGAAGCGATGGCTCTAACTATATTTCATGTAGTAACAGACGCGAGTTCGTTCGTTATAAACGGAAACCCGCTGGCGCCGCCGGTTTAACGACATCTGTCCCCCTTTGCCCCTGATTAACAATGCTCAATGGAAAACAGTTTCTTCTTTAGATCTTGGGAATTACGTCCTGTCAAGAGTTATGCAATGAGATACAGGAAGAGGAATGGTCTCCTGCAGTTCAGTCTATAAATTTCTTCGATCGTATTCGTACATTAACCCTGCGAAGGTCGCGGCTGATCTGACAGATACACGTGCTATCTTTTTCGTAATATTTGTAAACATCGTGTACGTCTCTGTACGTTGCATAGGAAATGCTAATAGCGACGAGAGATGCACCAACAGCGAGAAAAAAGGGAAAACTTGCATCCTTGTTACACGTTTAGAACAATTGGTCCATAAAACCCTTTTTGTAAATGTCACGAAAAGTTTCGATGTCTCGAGAACGACAGTATCATTGCTGATATTATAACTGTTTTCTAACTCTGGCGCGGGATTCGAAGTTTTGTCAGTCGTACGATTCGCGTGAGAGTAGGTTTATGAAGTGAATAAAATACTTTATTGTATTCTATATTCTGCAGATACTCGCGCAAAGGGCAGCATCAATTTGCATATAGTAAATGCTTGAAACACAAGACTAATCTATTTGAGACGACTATGCGTATTCGATAGACATCACTTTAATTTTCTAGACTAATCAGATCATTCGAGGACTATCTATCTATCTCCCTCAATAGATTTTTACAGATGAAAGGAGATAAGACTACGCTAATGATAAAGGTAAGCGTTCTTTCACGAGATTCGGGAGACTTTTGATCGGATCACATAGATCCGCCGTTCCCCATGAAAACAAAACATTTAGGTTGTCCCAAAAGTTAGTTTCGTTCTCGATTAATGTGCTCAGTGCAAATTCACAGTAGTTTTTAAGAAAACCAATCATGGTTAAGAAAGGGGAAGCTTAAGGAATGATAAAACATTAACGAACAGACGATTGTGTTGTTTGTGTATGCTGATGTTATCTAACAAATATAGAATGTGCACGCAGTGAAAGAAACTCTTAGGACAACCTCATATAACAACAAGAAATCTCTAACGAAGCAATAATTTTCATAAGCTTACCGGCACATTGAAGCTCTCGAATTTAATTTAAATTGCACCTATTCATTTTTGCCATCGATGCATAAAGTAAAAATGTAGGCACACATTAGTACGTAAATAAATACTTCCCACATATTCCTCATTTTTCCAAGAACTAGCAAGATCCCTTCATCTCTCAGATCACCCAATAACGAACATGTCGGGCCGCGAAAACCCCCAACCAGACTAGTGCAAACATTTCTTAAGCAGTCCGGCCGCGACGATCGTCGAAAAGAGTTCCGCGTCGGTACCAAGACGTTTGGAAGCGGTGCGCGTCGATGCGGACGCGAAAATGCTTGTCCGTGGCAGCTGGAAAATTCGCGGAACTTCCCGGCGAGCAATGAGCCGCGACAATTTCACGCGGCACGATCGTTAAATGCCCAACGGTACGTGCGTATGTGCGTAGGGCGAGACGGATGACCGGAATAGAAGAGAGGAACGGCGAGACAAGGACAGCGAAGAGAGCGAAAGAGAGAGACGGAATTGCAGCGAGACGGTGGATCGTGAGGGTGGGCGGGGTGTAGCTGAGGGGTGGGGGCCGGGGAACAAGGACAGAGAGCGTGCGAAAGAGATAGGGAGGGAAAGA
>KB640005.1:78524-104038 GCA_000346575.1 Lasioglossum albipes
GGGAAAGAGAGACGGGTCGACCACGCGAGGAGGATGAAGCTAGAGCACGCGACCTTCACGAAACGTCAAACGTCTATGCTGTTTAGCATGCAGGGCCGTATGACTGAAAGAGGTCTGCCCTGGCTCTCTCGATCACCTGCCGCAATGGACCGCGGGGATCATCCGAACCGGTCTAGATCTGGTCCAGGTTCCGGTGACCAGGTCCCGAGGTATACCAACCGGGTGAACCTGGAGTTCGAGGGACTCTATCAGCCTCTAACAGACAACTGGACGTCGCGTCACGCGACCGGTGAAAATCGAACGATCGTTCGCGTCGAGGAACGCGGACGAATCTCGAGCTGTCAATACGATCAGAAATTTCCGCGAAGAGGTTGCCGGCGAAGAGTGGAAACGGCCGTGACAGCGTGTCTCCCGCGAACCAACCGTTCGATTTCCGCGGTTACGCGCGGAATACGAACGTGTCCGGTAGTTTTCCCCCCTGCCCCTCCCCTAACCGTACCCTCGCAAACGTTTCTTTTACCCCGGTACTTTAACGTGTTTCTCTTTTACCGTCGTTTGCTGGTGTCTTTTTGTTTTTTTTTGTTTTTTTTGTTATCTGGTCGCTCACCAAAAAAGCGTTCTGCTCACCGATCGCCCACTTGACTCCCGTCGTCCTCCAAAAATCTCGGCTTACTCCCGACGCACGTGTGATATTTTCGTCCCGCCGTGGCGGCTCACGGAACACGCACTCTTCGCCTCACGTTTCGCTTCAACACCAATCGAAATAGAAAGAGGAAGATAGAGGGGGCGGGGGGAGAGATGCGTTTCGTATAAACCACGGGCATAGGAACCATTTCCTCCTTCTACATTTTCCTCCTCCGATCCAATTGTGTACGCGTTGTCGCAGCCGTTTTTCTTTCTCGATTTCCACGACGATGCCCCGTCCGTAACGGATCGGCTCACTTGTCGCGCGCTTGACAGCGCGTCGCCGAGTTTAGGTTAGGTGTGCGTCCGTCGTGGATTACGTAGATTAGCGTACTTGTTTCCATCAACCGGCGTCGGTCTTTAATGACAGTTATCTGACGGTTTTCGACACCAGTTCGTTGCCAACGGCAGACGCCAATTCTTAGACGTTCTCTGTTTGAACTCTCGGCGAACTGTCTCACTTCTGACTTGTCGTTCTTTCTCGGCACATCGTCGTCGTTGACGGTCCAGGCTCGTCTGTCCCGACACATTTCTGTCCATCCGACGATCCTTTGCACCAGACCCTCGAGCCGCGTTCTGGCCACCGACGTTGGACGGGAATCTTCCTTTACGTCAACGACGCGGCGTTCTTTAATCGGTGACACGACCGGCCAACGACGACTGTTGCTTTCACGAGTGCGTTTCACTTTTGTTTACTTTTCGCCGGGACGCGATACCAGACTCTTCCGCGACGCGACGATTCGTATCGAAGCTACACACAGAGAGGATGCTCTCTCCTACACACTAGCGATGGGAAATTTAATTATTTCCAAGCACAGTGGTTCACCAGTTACACTCTCAGTTATTTAGTAACTACCAGAGTTGGACATCGATAGAATAATCGATTATTTTCTGGATACTTTTGTAATCGATTGCGAAAAGTAGTCGTGGTAAGCACTATTATTAATCGATTAATCGTTAGTAGAATAAGTCGGTAATCATGATTATCATAATCATGATTTTCTGGTTACTTTTGTAATTCATTAATCAATCAATCGTTACTAGAATGAATCGGTAATCATGATTACAATTGGTTATCTGTAATTATGTATTAATCAGTTACCACTAACATTAACTAGAATTTTTATGGAAACGTGTTCGTTTTGAAAATTATTATGTAATCATGACTGGACAGTGGATTTTATGCACTTCTGACAAGAATGGGTTGGTCGAATACAATACTATAGACATTAGAAAAATCGAATGATGTTGTTTTGTTCTTGACTTATTATAATTATTTAAAGAGGAAATGCATTTTTATTTAACTTCCGTTTCTCAAAATTGACTTGGACAATTTTTATTTTGCATACAGATCCACAATCTAATCATGATCAATGCTCACATTTTTTTCTTATTTTGATCACTTCAGTTACACTACTGGTTCACTTTGAAATAGTGATCGCTAATTATGAACATGATTTCACGTTGGTTATAATTGTTAATCATTAATCAGATTACAGTTTTGCCCAACTCTGGTTACTATGTACCTAGTTACTTAACTTGCTCGGATGTAACCGAAGGAACTAACTTCCTTTGGTTATTTGAAAACAATTAGAATAGATGACTTTCGAATTGTTATCGATTGCAAAATAGAAAATTAACATAACCACATTATGTAAAATACGATACGTTATTTGCATCTTTGAAACTTTGGCTCATTAAATGAAACACTTATTACACAAATAAACTAGATTGCCATATCGCCGTATATTTTGAAACAGAAACTCCTCCGACTAACTCACTCGTATAAATACCAAATTGTAACAGTTCTACTTTCCCGAATAACCGCTAGTTAGTTTTCGAGCGACAATAGTGCATTTTTAGTAACTAGTTCGCCGTTTTTTTTCTAAGAATGACTAGTTAATTACTTTTTCCCCATCACTAGTACACACTGGACAGTCGGTGTTCTCTGTGATCGATTGATCGGCATCGATGTTATCCGCGGTGTAACGCGCACAGCCGCGGGTAACGATACTCGGAGAAGTTTCATCGCACTGTGCACTTGTCACGTGTCTGTATCGTTGCGCGGTGTGCGCGGCCGATCTGTCGCGTATCTAGCACTCTCGAGAGAAGAAAGTCGACGAAAAATAAAAAGTTTTGAGATTGCCGGCGATCGAACGGGTCGATCGTAATACGTGATTCGATAGGTTCGCGTCGCGCGATGCAACGGACGGACACAGAGTTTACCGAGTGAAAACAAGACGAATCGGTCGTGGAACAGCGTGACACTGTTCGCGGGTGACGAACGCTACGATTATACGTTTGCCAAAAGTGAAACTGCACAAGGTCGAGCAACGTCGAACGCGAGCCACCGATGCGTTGTCGGAAACGATTCAGGATCCACTGACGGCCCGCGCGCATGGTAACTGTCAACCGTGCGATTTCACGTGTCTCTCTTCGAGCGCGCTGTGCTCTATGGCGAGTCCTGTCGATCGTGGTTAAGATCGGCTCGCGGATGGAAGGTGCGTGTTCCGTGTCCTGCCAAGGTCGGTGGTGTGTTTCTCGCGATTTTCGATCAGGATTGCAACCGTGTGAAAAATCGCTCGGCGTCGACACGGTGCTCTCTCTCTCTTTTCTTCCTGTGGGATCGTTCGTGACAGCGAGCAGCATCGGCGACGACAACAACAACAACAACAACAACAACAGTAGCAGCGGCAGCTCTCGGTGTCCGGTTCTTTTCTTTTTTTGCGAACGGGAACGGACACGAACGAGGTATGTTCGACGATATGGAAAAAGTAAATTCTATTCGACATCGGTACGTATGCGCGATACGTGTAATAAGAAAACAGAAAAAAAACTTCTTCACAACCCCCTCGAACTTCTCGAAGTTCTCGCTCGTTCTCGAAAAATGACGACTGGTTTATCACAGAACGCTCCTGACGACGGTTATCACGCACTTCGAGCCACGGATTCGAATGGACACTCGCATTGAAATATTTACCTTGCTACATGTAAAATGAATAGAGAGCCTGCCTGAATCGAACGAAGGAAGGCTCAACCGGCCCACTGTGACGTCGCCGGCCTACTGTCAGCTCAGCGCTCGCTCGGCCCCGCGGTCAACTAACCTACCGTGTTCGCCGCGCAGACTTTACCGACCAAATAAATCGATTCGACGCCGCCCACACGGCCGATTCCCTCGCGATAAATCGAGTTCGGCTGTTTAACTATTTTTCGTGGTAATTTCGTTGCGAGGCGATCGTTTTTCCCGGACCCGATGTCGCTTCGGTCGCTCGCTTGACTACCGTAGTAGTCAGGTGTGAAACGCTCACGCGCACAGCCGCACACACAGAGACGGCGCACGTTTCCCTCGCAGATCTCGCGATTCGTAGAGCCATAGGCGTCGTTGGACCAAAAAAACTTATGTTCGCCGCGTGTAAGAGTGGGAGGAGAGATGGAGAGGGAGAGAGGGAGAGTGAGCGAGAGAGGAAGGGAGAGGAAGCGAGAGAGAGAGAGAGAGACAGAGTGCGCGTGCAAGAATATCAAACGCATTGACGTCTTACGCAGCGCGGAGGGTAATTATTTCGGACGTAGTTCGCCGCGCAGCTGACCTCGAAATTAGAAATTTCGCACGGTGCCGAATGGCGCAACTCGAATTCGCGGCGCGAGGCTGAAACACGCCTAGGAACAACGAGACAGAGAGAAAGAGAGACGGCCGCGTTAACGGAACAGATATTCGCGTGCGATTCCGTCCCGATCTGTCACAAGTATTTTCTCCTCCGCTGCTTCCTCTTCCCCGACCCTCCCCTCCCCCGCCGCGGCCGTCAAGACTGACTCCTTTTGTTATATAGTCTCTGCGACGTCCTCTCGAGAACGCTTCCCGGAAATTTATATGGAGATTTTTCTTTTCGCGTTAAGGACGATTGTTTCGCGGGGTTTCAAAGACTTCGAGCGAAAGGTTCTTTCCTCCCTTAAAACCACTTGTCAGTTCCCCATCTCGGAACTGGATAAAGACCGTTTTAGAACGATGGAGACCGTGTCCTGCGGAACCGTTCCAGCGGAGAGAAAGATTTCGAGATTAGTTTCATCACTGCTATTATAAGTATACTATGTTAACGATCACACAAAAGAAAAATGTTTAAAAATTATTTTAGGATTTGGGAATTCTTGTATAATTTGATTGACTTACTCAGTTCTATATAATTCAGATAATTTATATGATCGGTGATTATTTCACCAAAATTTTAATATCATCACTAGACTTAACTCAATATTATCATTAGACTCCTGATCTTTATATAGATTGTAAGTTTCGGAGTCGACTATTAATGAAATGGTGTTAAGTAGAAACACTTTCTGCGGCTATATATACTTTTTGAAAAATGTATAAATATCCACATTCTATTCTGAATAACAAAAACTTTGAAGATCATAAATACGTGGAAACTAAGCTAATGAAGAAGTATAATTGCCGCTGCTGTTAAATAATTTATTGAAAAGTCTCTCTCTCTCTCTCTCTTTCAATAGCTGAGAACTATTGGTATTTGAACTACGTGCACTTCATTATTGAGTAGACTAGAAAGTGACTTCGCATGTTTTAGCGTTTACAGGTAGCTCCTACTTCATTAACTACAAATTGACAAAAGACAAGTGTTGTCTATTCTATTAACCCTCGGACAGCGGATCATTTTTGTAATTATATCTTCGATGATGTTTAAGTATGCGAATAGCTTTATTTGCCAATTTTTGAGAACAGTTTTAAATTCACTTCGTGTAGACGCGTTTTTTAAATTGTAATTTTTAATTGTTGCTAATGCAGCAGGTATATATTTAATTAATTCGCCAGAAACTGAGCGATTGAATGACGCTTTTGATACCCTGGTTCAAAATAGACCCAGTCTCCGGAGGATTAAAAAATGTACTGCCGTCTCGCAGTGCGTCTATTTCGATACTTATTTTCACAAACAATGCCATTAGCAGGCAAAAAAGCTGAAACGTGTGACCTCGTGTTAATTTCACGATTGTACCAAAAGAATTTCGATTATCTAAGTGTCCTGGTCGGCGCGTGTAGCGTTGTCCCGCGGGCAGCGGTGCTCCTCGCCGAAGCTGAATTTGAATAATTTCCGTATAAATAATGCAAAGAGCGTTGGACGCATCGTGGCAGAAACGTATCGAAATTCTCGAAGTATCGCGACACGTGCGGCTTTGGATTAGGCGAGGTAAACACGCGTGCGTCCAGGTGGCGTGAAATGCCGTTGGGCACACCGTCGCGCCGAGTCGGCGTTGTCTCCGCTTGCGCGCGGCAGGTACGTACTTTTCGTACAATATAGTCATTACGATGCAGCTGGCTATATAGATTCTTAGGTAATACTAATTGCGGCCGACTGCCGAGTGCATCCGAGCGCGGTCGCTTGTCCGTGAGAGGCGCACACGTGGATAGCCGGGCTCTCTCGCAGACGTATCGCCGCTGGGAATAATTTCATTGTAGCTACTTTAATGCGATCGCCGGCGATAAATTATTCTAAGCTCGATAACTCGCGATCGCCACCGTAAGAACCAGAGTTTACGGGCGAGGCGGGCCCGGCTCTGGGTTAGGTCTGTTCGGCGTGTCCGCTCGCTCCGTTCGTTCGTTCGAGCGCGCGAGTCCATCGTGCAAATTGAATTGCCTCAATGTCAATAGTTTCTTATAACCGTCGAAAGAAGGCCGCGCACGCTAACGCACGTAATCCGTCGCCGTCGACGCTGCTGCCCCGATTCCTGTTTCTTTATCGATCTCGACGAAAACATTTTCTTTTTTTCGTTCCCTTCGGCATCGCTGCATTGTTGCGTGGCCGCAACCAGCCGGTTGCCCGGGGGCAATGTCAAGCAACTGTCCACGCGCGCGCGCGATGCACCCGTAGATGTTGAATTCCGCTCGAACACCGGCAAGAATTGCCGGTGATGTATAGTCTCTAATAAATTATACATCGTTCCTTTCGCGGAATGTACTTACGATGCGTGGTTTTTCTTTTTTTTTTTTTCTTCACTCGCATCCACGCCACTGTCCGAGCTAGTCTCCCGTACAAAGTGTACGCGGCGTGGTTACGTTCTAATTACTTTTGACGATCGGATCTGGGAAATTCTAGACATTAAAATTGTTTTCCAGCGATCCCTATCGCGCGCGCGGATTTTCCTTCATCGACCCTCTCCCGTCGATACATAATCATGCATACCGTCCGAGACACCTGTACACCATGTACGGTATAGGATATCAGGCCTCTCCACTCATAGATTCTCTGCCATTTATATTAAAAGACGAATGTAGCAGTTGTTATCTTAGAGTCTGCGTGTAGTCGGCATACCGGCTAGAATGTAACTATCGTGTCCTTTTTCCGAATAGGCTGTCTTAAACCGCAATTAAATCCCACACGGAACAATCGACCTTATTCAGCCTGCAGCCTTGTTCAGGCTTCTGCTTCTTCGTTCAGTTAAAAATGCTGTTGTAAACCCGCAAAATTTTCTCAAAATTGAACAAATGACGATTAAAATAAGATCTGACTATTTCTGTAGTCGAGCAATTCAAGTTTCGTCGAATTTGCTTTTAAATTTTTGTTTCACTTCAAACGAAAATATTATTTTATAATGATTTAAGATGATTATTATTATAGTTGATGATCAGGTTTGAGCGAGATTTATGCGGACACCCTTGGTAGCACATTATTTTGATGATATTCCAATTTGTTTTATTTCCAATATTACTCTCATTTCAAACAAAATTTGCCCGAGTCTGGTTCCAGCGATGAAACGAAGAAAATGAAGCGTTGTCTCTAGCGAAATATACGCGTGTGCGCGTCGCAGCCGTCTAGCGTAGCTAGAGAAATTCCAGTAAAAATGTCCGGTTGGCTGGCTTGATACCTTATTATGTCTAGGGTTTTCGCAGGGTGACCCTTGCCGGTGGGTACTCACCGAGTATTTCCCGCGTGATAAACGCGATTATTGTCTGGCACGTTCTGTCGTTGTTTCCAGATCGATCCGTGGTTGCATGCGCGTCCACGTGCACGTTGTTTTTCATAGATCGTCCGCAATGGTGGAGCGCGGGTCGGAGCGGGTGGGAGCGGGACGAAGCGGTCAGCTGAAATTGCGCGTCTACGCGTTCTTAGGTAACGCATTGCGCGTTGCGTGAACGGAACTCAGCTCGGTATTCGCGTCTTTGTGTGCGTGTGCTCGCCGGCTCGTGTATGCACACGGACATCGACGAGAGATAGAGAGACAGAGAGTGAGCGAGATAGAGGTAGATAGAGAGCGAGAGAGAGAGGGAGGATAGAGAGAGAGAGAAAGAAGAAGCCCGTGTGTGCGTTGTCGGCCGGCTTGCGGCAATTGCTACAGTTCGTTTCGCGCACCTTTATTTTTGCTTTGCGTGAGGCGCAGGTGCCTCCGTCGGGCACGTGACGTCGCCTATGTATCTGCATCCACGTAGTACGCTATTAGGTAACGCGTCGATAGTGCGTGAATCGGATTTGCCGTCGTAACGCTCGCCCGCCTACGGTACGCTTCATTGTCCGTGTTGCCTGTCCGCGACGCTGCACAAAAGTCGGTTTTCACACACGCCTCGCTGCTTGTAACGTCCATGGAAAAACGCTTCGCGCTTCCGGGAGGACGTTTTCACCGGCTCAATCTTCGCACCCGGCTGCAGAACTTCGTCGGGTTTTTCCACGGGCTTTTTAGACACGTCGCCCACGAATCGGTGCTCCCGTGTCGCCAAAAATCGCGAAAATTCTCGGCTTCGTTCGAAATCAATCAAATTCAACCCTTAACCCTAGGACCCCCCGGAGCTCAGCGAACCCACAAAACATTCATAAATTGAACCGATTTCCCTTTTTCATTAATGTTTAATATGTACAAGTTCTTTTTACTCTGTCAAAAAATATGAAACCTACTATGGGTCGTGATATCGGTGCGGTGTCAACGCAAAGGAAATGAAATATTGTGTGTCGAAACCTAAACAAGGTTGTTTGAAATGCAAATTTCATACATATAGACCGCACTCGGCGAATATTGTAGTTTTCCAATCTTGTTTATCATCGGAAAAATCGGTGGGATTGAATTCAAACTTTTACATAAGTTTGCATAAGTGTACTTTTTACGGTTATATTGACAAGTTTGCACGATTCTGTTTACTGCGTAAATTTTCGTCAGAAAACAATTTTTTTCAGCATGAATATGTAAAAAGAGGCGTGGGTTCCAGGATCCCCCCACTCCCCCGGGAGTTTACGTGACGACTCGAGGCTAATTTGACCCACAGCATATCAAAATCATCATTAAATTTCTCAGTTCCTGACGAATTGATGAAACATTCATATTGTACCGTTAGTCAGGTTCTCGCCGGGCTGTGTCTGACACCGACGGCCTGTGACCACTGATTTTACTATATCGACAGACGTAGGACGTTGGAAATTAGCATGTGAACACATTTTGCGGTATACGACTACGTATATCGGTTAATTATAATAACATTGAGTACATATCTATTAAATATGGCGGACAGGCGTACCCAAAATATGCATTTTAACGAAATTATCGACACACAATAATCTTAAGAATGTGTCACTTTCTTATCTGCAACATTCTGAACTGATTTATTATTAATAAAACTTCCACGTGTCCGTTAGCCAATCAAAAATTATCTGTGGAGGAACCTTGAAACTTCATCGATCAAGGAAATATGATATTTAATACGCTCAATTTCGAAACGGTACAAATAAGCATTAACTGTTCATAAAAACCAAAATGCCCGTTTCAGTCAAAGTCCAGATACTCATTTCTACTGAACGTATACATATGCAGACACAGTATTCATATATCTATCCACTATATATGTTGGATTTTCTTCGAGAAATTAAATAAACAACATTCCAACACGGCAGCCAAAGTGTTTTGTTGCTCCGTGGGTAGAGAGAAGGAATGGCGATTAATCTGAGTGAGACCTCCGATAACCTGTTCAAAACGCTTATTTCAAGATTGTGTAATAAACACCTCGCGATATTTCCAGCGGTCAATAAGTGATTCTCATTGTGCTTGTTGACACCAAGACGCGTCTACCGTTGATAAGTGTTAACACATTTTATTTGGTAAAAAGAGAACACGAGTACAAACGATCAGAAAAATTCGGTGATAACTTAGACGATCTTGAAACGTGCGATATTCATGTGCATGTAATTGACTAGATTACTTATTCATTTAACTGCATCTTGTTTGTGTTGCGAGCGTCCACCGGCAGTTTCCGTATCGATAACTCATTTTTCATCTGACCCCATTTGCTGGTCCATTCAATTAATATTCCAACGCAAGAACCAGCTTCTTCCAGTACCGCGTGATCTATGCTTAACATCGACGGTGTGTAGCTGCTTATCGTCGCAAATTTCTCTCACGGCAAAACAAGAATTATTGAAATGAATGATTCACTTCCGTCGTTACGTAGTTAGTGCAATTTATAGCTAGAAAAATTTCTGTGATATTCTGGTTTCGACTGCTATTCTCTAACCAATCTTACGGAATTTTTTTCAAAAGAACTAGTACACTTTTTGCATCAGGAATTTGCGCATACCTATGGGTATTTGAAGTTAACACATTCTTCAGAAAAACAACCTAAATTACACGAGTTATATATTTTTGTCTACTATTTTCTACCGAATAAAATTATTAAGACAAGAAATAGATGTCGACGTGTAGCTCTTGTATCTTCCAATAGAAATAATATTTAATTTGCATAAAAATCGAGAGTTGCATTCTTCAAAAGCCTATAACTAAATTAATTTTTGTCAAATGTTCACAAACCCTCATACTTAACCCTTAAGTGGTACACAGTGTTGACTCAGACCACGAAGTATCACACCAGGACATTTCTAAAATTCTGTACAAATTTTCTCAGACACTTTTGAGTATATCATATAAGACTAAACAATGCAGATGTTCTGAAGAAGTGAAAGGAACTTGACGCTTGTAATTATCGTACAATACAGTAGTGAAAGTTGGGGTCATGAGTATGCCAGTGAAGGATTCAAGAAACTGCAAAAACGATTGATTTGTTGAAAGTTAAAAATCAGAGTGGCCCCTTAAGTTCCACCGAAGACATCTGGGTTGATTTAACCTATCATCGAGGAAATTGTTTATAGCGTGTCCGTCGGCGGGTGCCGCGATACGTATTAATTAAAAATCCACGGTCTGTGTGCCGGGGTGTCAAAACATTTTGCACGCCATTAATATAAAAGCATGGCAGCCGGCCGCTCGCGAGCGCCCGCACACGCTCACGTGCCAACAAAGTTACTCTAATTAATGGCAGCACGTTCGGCATTGTATAATTCTGTTTACGGCGGTGGCCTCGCGCATGCATCATGCGGCCCCCGCGCTCGCACCAATTCCTACCGGCCGATTGTTAAGTTCCATTTATTGGAATGTAACACTCGAGTGAATGCGTCAGGTGAAAACGCTTTTTAATACGATGAATAATCTGCGCGAATTGTCGCGCGACGCTCCATAAACGCAACGTCATCAATCAGTGATACACGGTGCGTAATATTAATTTCCCAGATCATTACGACGCCGCGCGCCGCGGCCACCGGAGAAAATTAATCCGAACGTATGTATTTTTCTATCGGACGGTCGATCTGCGGGAAATTATGATACACGACGGAACGAGATCCCTGTTTCCTGTGACCTGAATATTTTAGCGTGTGCCGCGCGTAATGGGGACGGTTCGTTTAGTAATTATCTAGTTAAACGGGGATATTGTATGACGATTTTAAATTTCCGTCTTACTACTAGACTGTGGATTTTATGCATTTACCATAAAAATGGATACGTACAATTTTCAGCTTAATAAGATAATTAAAAGAAGGAAACAAGAATTTTTATTTTGCAAGAAAATCCGCAGACAACTCATTACTGTATTTCTAGTTTAGTTTATTCGGTTCGCTACGAAATTGTCTAGTTAAATATCAGACGTGTGCAGAAAAGTTCTAGGCTTTTTCTATTCTTCATGCATAGTGATTCGATTTTTATGCAAAATGACATTCTTCATAACACACGGTTGTTAATAACAACTGGCCCTATAGTCTACTTAATTCCAGGATCAATAAATTGATATTCAGTAGAATGACTTTGATGACAATCATTTTTAAAATTGTCTACTGTTTCATACGTTTCCCATGAAACACGTTCGCAGCAGAAGCTCGGGTAAACGAGAGGATGGTTGAAGTTCAGCCATTAAAGGTAACAAAGCGTCGATATCTAATCCTTAGTAAAAGATTGGGAGATCGACTTCGATCCACAGAAGAATCAATTGTCTACTGTTTCATACAAAACTCGGCGAAACGAGGGAGGGGGGTGGTTGAAGTTCAGCCATTAAACGTAACAAAGTGCCGATATTCGGCTATCACTGGTGTCCTATTAAAATTAACAACGTAGAACGGCAAACGCACAATGGTATTCCGTGGGCCCGAACGGATCGTATTCGTATTCGTATTCGAGTCAAGTTGAACTCGGCCGCCCTAATTGGGTCTGGCCATTCTCCTGATAAACGATAGGCGTGCTGTGCAGAGGTGGGGCAGGAGGAGGCAATCTTTCTTATTGCTTAAAATAACTAAAAAGAAAATCCCGGCCGGCACCTATCCGGCGGCGGGCTCGAGGCCCAGTAAATCTGAAATATCGACATTCGGCCCGGGCGCGGCGAGCAGCGATCGTCACCCTCTCTCGGTTTTCCTCGGGCACGGCGGGAAAGCAAAGGCTTAGGTGCCGGCCGGACGGGTCCGGGGGTAGTTTCGAAGGGACGCGTGTACCTGTCACGTCACAAAGCGTCTGGGTTCCAATCAAGCGTTAAGGGGAGACCACCGGGCGTCGTGGCGTAGAATTTGCAACTATGCTAATAAGAAGCGAGCCGAACGGACAGCTAATGGCTGCCGGAGAGAAAAAGGACGAGCAAAAGTGCACAATGAATTCGTGAGGTCGTGACGCAAGGGAGAAAGAGAGGGAGACAGAGAGACAGAGAGAGAGAGAGAGAGAGGGAGAGACCGTCCAGCGCAGCGGGACAAAGAAAGCCAGAGAAGGACGAAAGGGTGGAAGGGAGAAAGAGGTTAGGGAGGACGGAGGGCGACCACGGATCAATCGTAGCCTTCCGTGTTCCCTGCCCCCCTCGGTCGCTTTCCTCCCCGCGCCACCGGTTACTGGTCCTCCCCCTTCGTTTGCCCCTTCACCTACCAGTCGACTTGCACCCCTGAAACTTTCCTCCACCCAACCCCACTCTCTATCGTCCCACTCCCCCCCTCTCACCATGACGCCATACCCTTCTACTCGGTGCAACTCTCAACCCTCTATCGCCGTGCTTGCACCGACATGCACGCGTCGTTACGCAGGCCCAAACCCGTCGACCAGACACAGACTCTCGTCTCCTCTCGCTCTCGCCCCGCTTTTTCCCCACCGTCTTTCTTTCTCTTCCTCGACCTGTCTCTCCATTCCACCCTTCAGACGTCCCTTCCTTCTTCCTCGACGTCTCTCCCTCTTCCCGCGTTTATCCACGCGATTTTCTTCGTCCCCCGACTCTCCCGACCCTTGTGTCTCCGTTACCATCCCTCTTGTTTCTTCCTCTGTCATTCCCTCGCCGACTCTATCTCTTTGTCTCACTCTTTCTCTCTCCCTCTCGCTCGCTCGCTCACACTGCCGCGCCTCTTTCTTTCCCACCCACGTCCAAGAGCCAAGCACAGAGTAGGTCAGTGGCGTGAATGATCATCAGTATTCGCCCCTGTGCGGGGGTGCGTCCGACTACGCAGTCCTTTCCACCCTCCTACCATTTCACGCGCACCCTCGCGTGTCCGCGATACACCCGACGAACCTGCCCCTGTCAGATCTTTTCTGATCGTCCTAAACATTTTTCTATTTCTATTTTCGCGTTCGATCCGCGCTGTCACGTTTCGTTCGTTGCCTCCGTCGATTCTCGGCTCCTCGACTGCCGATATCGATTGCAACCGTTCCGCGATGTTTAGGGCGGAATCCGCGGCTTAACGGCGAACACGATTAACGCGCTGAATGCTGCGAGATTAGCCGAATCGCTCGCAACAGGCTGAGTGCGGGCACTTTTGCTAGCACACGAAACTTAAAATAGTTGGCACAGGTGTATCTAGAGGTGTGCACAAAGAGTGAAAAAAATACTAATAATTTTCATGCAAAATAAAAATGTACGTTTATTCCTATTCTTAATAATTGTAGTCTCACGAAAATAGTACAACAGCATTTTTAAATTTTTGAAATGCCTTCTCTATTTTGCATTTCCTCTATTCATTTTGGTCACAAATGCATGAAATCCGCAAATTGCATTTGAATAATCGGAACAACATGTATATTATGACGTACGTTCTCGTTTCGTAGTCAGTTGCTGTCATGATTTCGCAATGCAAACACGTCGGCCGTTTTGTGCATTGATTTCATGTCATCGTTGTTATATTAAATCGATCTTGAAAATCTGCTGTGTAATCCCAAGACCTTATCGAGCACCTTGGCAATGCGAGGATCGATCGTTCTCATTAATGCTTGCTCGTCAACGCGAATAAACGTGAAATGATGCGATCATCTACTTTCTTCCGCGATGAATTTTTCAAAACGAATAAAACGCTCCTCGCGAAGAGAACGAACGACCGCGGAGCGTGACACAAACGAGACGATAGAATGCTGTACCGGTTGTTGTTGGATCGTGCTAGCAAAACTCTATCTTACCGGCTGTCATAGCCGAGCGTAGGAATATGTGTGCGCGGAATTGCACCGTGAATTGGACTAGTTTCACGGCCCCGACCTTGGGGCTGTTTAACTAGTTTTCACAAGTTCTTGCGCTACGTCCCGCGAGATTGTTTTTACTTCCTGGTTAAGTATGCACGTGCATGCACACACGCGCGTGCACGTGTATACGTGTCCGACCGTGAACGCGCAACTTCCTTTTAATATTCTCTTTCTCCCTTTTTTCCCCGAGCCGGGCCGGGCCGCGCCGCGGCGAATACATTTCGCTCCCCGGGATCCAGGATACTTTTGACTTCGATTTAGTAGCAACCGGCTGACATTTTGCTGGAACGGCTAAAGGGTACTATGTATTTCTCCGGCGTAATCGGCGTTGTAACGCGGCCAGTTACATTGTAACATTTGAACGAGCCCCGCTGCGAGCTATTGTTAAGCGTTCAAAGGCCAATTTACTTATGCTACTAAAACGGACTTAGAGCTGCACGCGCGTTTGTTAATCTCCGGTACAGCGCCGGTCCGCTCGATGAAAAGATCGAACGTCGTTAATTGGAGGAGGGCCAAAGGACAAAAGCGGACCCGGGAAATGGAAGGTTCGCTTACCGGGACATTCTGTTGTTCTTTATTATTTTATGGATTTGCGTTCCCAAATTGCACGCCCACTTCAATCCGGCCTGGCCCGCTCCAGCCCGCTCCAGCCAGCTCTGGCCCGCTCCTAATGGCCACAGAGACCGCCGCGCCGCGACTCCTTTATTCTCTTCCATCTTCCACCAATCCGACCGAACTCGTCGGTCCAGCGCTTTCCAACTCGTCGCAGTCCGTTTCAACTCGCCCCCAATTTGCTCCAGTCCGCTTCAACTCGGGCAAATATGCAACAACTTGATACTGTCGAACGCTTCTTCGCAATCGATGTGTCAAGAACGCTCAGCGTTTGCATATCGACGAAAGTTCTGGGAGGACGGAGAAATGCTCAACTAGAATCACTATTATTTACTCTGTCATTTAATAGCAAATAAATCGTATCGACGAACATTTCCGTCCTCGAACTCCTTTCTGCTCAGTTTTCGTTCCTAGATGAACTGCTTGACACCCTGATCGTGTGGTAATTACGAATAAAAAGTTACCCTTCTCTCTCTGTGTACAGGGGGGTGTAATTGGACCCCATACATTTTTCGAGAAAAATGAAAGAAAAACTTGTCTGCATAAGTACTTGTGAAATTTCATTGATTTTTGAAAGATAAGTATACAATACTTCAAAAACTTGAAACATAAGACAGATAGTATTCCTAGAAAGTTTTTGGAAATTTTCCATTCATCAACATTTTATTTTCGTTCTGTCAGTCTGAGGTGTATATACAATGAGAAGCATAAAATGTAAAACTAAAGAATTAAGTAATCGCTCACACTGCAGTTAATCTGTCACAGAATCGATGGTACATTGTGTACAAAATTCGTGCGCTGTTTTTCGACGCAGTTTTTAAGAATACGTTTCCCGAAAAGTCATGATTAAAGTTAGAATATGCCTGTCCAAATTAAGAAACCGGAGGATGATAACTTGTACGGCGACCGGACCAGCAGCGATATATTTTTTCTAGTCAGAATCTTCATGGTGGCTGCATCGTCGAGCCGAGTTAGTTTATGGGGACCGGGTCTACGTAGACATCTCACGATCTAACCTTACCCAACCTCCATCCCAGCCTTTCCTAGCTCTAGCCTAGCCTAGAGCTGTGTAGGAGAAGTGCACTCCACCACACTGCACGGACGTCTGCCTAGTATTGATCCTCGGCTCAGCTACTGGCTACCTTCACCCACTAATAATTCTTGTCAGTCTCTCACAGGGTCGGCGATTCAGGCCCATCTTGAAAACCATTTTTCCAAGACGCGGCTGGGGAAAAATTTATGAAAGTCACCTGCGCGAATGCTGCCACTAAAAGAAACCCCGTTTACGAAATCATTCGAGAATTCTCGCTGATCCGTTCGATGCGTGCCACCATTTTTCGTTGCTGTCGGACGAGCGACTTCTGCGTACGCTCATGTGCAGTGTTCTTAAATTCAATAAGATTTTTATCGAAATGACGATTTCGAGATTTTCAAGAAAAATTGAGAAATCAGAATTTTGTCTTTTCAAATTAATGGCTTAAAAGTAGACGATTTTTTGCGTTTATGGCAAAAATGAGTAGGTGTTATCTTGACACAGTGAAAACATTATGTAGAAGAAATTAAAAATACTGGTGTATATTATTTTCAACGTATCAAATATTAGAAATGACAAGATCGAGTACGAGCAGTTTAAAACAGTAGATACATTGAACGATTTTAAGAGTATCAATGAATTAGTTTCAGTTTACTAAAATCGTTGAAGAAAGAAATGTCTATGCAGCTTCTGTTTCGTGCAATAGTTGCAGACAATTTTTATTTTGTATCACGACCGGTAGTTTACTTACAAGATTCAACAGAATCATATTTAAGTTACTATTTTCAAGAACGGTATCGAATGCAATCATCAAAATTTCGTGCTCGATTTTCAGTGACTTCGAGACCTTTCAAGAAAAGCCACGCAATTTTTACAGAAAACGGAATCCACCCTTAAAATGCTTAGGACCGTCCACAGCAGTGTATTTACTACAACAGTTATTTAGTTTAGTCATTTCACGAACTGAATCTGTCCCTCGGTGTCAAATCGACACAGTGATACAAAAAATCGATAAAATAACAAGTCAAACAGTTACTTTTCGATGTTTTCTACCTTAAAATTGATGAGTTAACATTTACATTTTAGGTTTTTGCAGTTATATGTTTCGCATTAAAAAGATAAAAGTCACCAAGTTTCGAACGAATTTACCTACAAATAACAGAATAGTGTAACTTATTTTGGGAAAACTGTGTCAAATTGACACGAGGGACGGATGAGGGTTAATAAAAATCGAAAACTGCTTGTTTGATTTTCAAATCGGGCAGAAACTTTTGCAATCATCTAATAACAGGACAATACGCGACATGCTCGGAGAGCTGGCGATAAAACTTCTGTGCTAAATTATTGGAAAATACGGAGACAGTGGGGCGTATCAATTACAAGAAGCAATTACACCGGCAACCCCTTTTCGAATGAGAAGCTTCAATCTGAAGCGCGAGCTTCCACCGTATCTTCTTACGTCCCAACGTAGCCGCAGATACCGCTCGATTAGTTTCGATAACGATGGTCCCGATATTTCGAGACAACGCAAGCAGCATCTGCCTCAAGTAGCGGTTAGACGTCGAGAACGCCGACGCCGATGTTCCAGCGTCGTCGTCGTCTTCGTCGTCGATAGACCCGCGTCCCTTAACGACGCTCCACGCTGCGGTCTCAAGACTAGGGGGTTCTATATCACGATGCTGCAAAATGTATGCCTCCTGGTGATAAACGGAGTCAACCCATCCACCCCTGCCGCACGATCTTCGGCTTCCCTAACCCTTCTAACCTCCAGTGGATTCCCCACTTTTCATCCTACGCTTGAACATCTCTTTCTTTCCCGCCGCTAACGGTTCACAGCAGCTTCTGTTTCGTGCAATAGTTGCAGACAATTTTTATTTTGTATCACGACCGGTAGTTTACTTACAAGATTCAACAGAATCATATTTAAGTTACTATTTTCAAGAACGGTATCGAATGCAATCATCAAAATTTCGTGCTCGATTTTCAGTGACTTCGAGACCTTTCAAGAAAAGCCACGCAATTTTTACAGAAAACGGAATCCACCCTTAAAATGCTTAGGACCGTCCACAGCAGTGTATTTACTACAACAGTTATTTAGTTTAGTCATTTCACGAACTGAATCTGTCCCTCGGTGTCAAATCGACACAGTGATACAAAAAATCGATAAAATAACAAGTCAAACAGTTACTTTTCGATGTTTTCTACCTTAAAATTGATGAGTTAACATTTACATTTTAGGTTTTTGCAGTTATATGTTTCGCATTAAAAAGATAAAAGTCACCAAGTTTCGAACGAATTTACCTACAAATAACAGAATAGTGTAACTTATTTTGGGAAAACTGTGTCAAATTGACACGAGGGACGGATGAGGGTTAATAAAAATCGAAAACTGCTTGTTTGATTTTCAAATCGGGCAGAAACTTTTGCAATCATCTAATAACAGGACAATACGCGACATGCTCGGAGAGCTGGCGATAAAACTTCTGTGCTAAATTATTGGAAAATACGGAGACAGTGGGGCGTATCAATTACAAGAAGCAATTACACCGGCAACCCCTTTTCGAATGAGAAGCTTCAATCTGAAGCGCGAGCTTCCACCGTATCTTCTTACGTCCCAACGTAGCCGCAGATACCGCTCGATTAGTTTCGATAACGATGGTCCCGATATTTCGAGACAACGCAAGCAGCATCTGCCTCAAGTAGCGGTTAGACGTCGAGAACGCCGACGCCGATGTTCCAGCGTCGTCGTCGTCTTCGTCGTCGATAGACCCGCGTCCCTTAACGACGCTCCACGCTGCGGTCTCAAGACTAGGGGGTTCTATATCACGATGCTGCAAAATGTATGCCTCCTGGTGATAAACGGAGTCAACCCATCCACCCCTGCCGCACGATCTTCGGCTTCCCTAACCCTTCTAACCTCCAGTGGATTCCCCACTTTTCATCCTACGCTTGAACATCTCTTTCTTTCCCGCCGCTAACGTTTCACACTTCCGTAACCACGCCTGTCTCTCGTTTCCGGAGCGACTTGAATACGACACGATTTGCTCTAAACTTTAAAGCCGGAAGCCCTGGTCTGGCTCACGGATAGAAATTTGCTGCTTTGTAAATATTTAAGCAGGGTTTCTCGCGTAACGACGGTGAACGCAAGTGATTGTTAAGAATTCTTTTTAGAACAACTGTTGGATATATGGAACTAGGCCTTGGTGGCATGTAGACAGATAGTCTTGAAGTACAAGTATATCCTTTTTTTAAATACACTAAACCTACTGAGGCTTAAAAGTAACTGGTACATGTCTTAGACTTTGTGCGGCTCCTATTACAATACGAGCTCTACTAAAGATATTTATACAATCAGGTCTTATAAAATCATTTTGATTATTTTTATAATTGTAAAATAATAAATCTGGAACCGGTCATTTTGACCGGTAGTGGTAGGTTTAGTGTTAAATTCTTATTATTATTTATTGTATAGTGTACAAGACTTCTTTACAGCTTCGGCCAACCAACTATGGTTTATGCAGTGTAAACATTGTTGGTCGGCAACGGCAAAATGCAAAACGTGAAAAATTTTCTTAAAGTCAGATACTTCAAGCGGAGATTGAACCTATGTTGAAAGAAGAATGTGAAAGTTTACTTTTTTCGCAGTACAAAAAGTGACTATTTCACATCACTCTTTTTATAAAAATAACAAGAATGTGTCTATCGAAATTTTTAGCCACATTTTTCAATAGTACATACCCATGGGGATGAAAATTTCGTGAATATTGGGAGGATCTAGTAACGAATATTTCTACGTAGTTTCTGTGCCTGCCAAAGCATGCAAACCATTTTTATTTTGCATAAAAATCCACTGTCTCCTAACAAATGAAATGCAACCGAGTGCAAGCATGTTCCTTACGTTAAAATTAATATAAAATCACGTGCCCCCGAGTTGTTTGCAAGATGATTTTCTGGAAAAATTATTTCAATGTTTCTCCTCACTGTACTTCAAGTGTCTTAATTATTTGAGCGTGCACCGCACTGTCCCACCACGTCCATTTTTCCCGGCACGTCGACTTGACCACGGATAAATTGTAAAAATGAGGGACGGTAATTGAAATGTTGACCGAGTTGCGCGTGTATTCGAGAGGGCGGGTTCGTTTAAAAAAAAGAGGCTCGCGAACAAACAAGGAAATTGTTGTACGCTTACGACAGGTGTTGAACGCGATCAAAGTGCGCCGCGAAGGATTGAGAGTAGACCGCGTGGCAAGTCTGCGAATCGGATTCGCTTTCGGCGGTCGTATGCACATGTGGCTGCTTATCGTTTGCGGTGCAGGCACACTGGTAGGACGGAGAAGAACGATATGTACACACACATACACACAAAGACGGAGGGTGCACGGATGCATACACAGGTACACGATGCGGCAGCGTGCTCCGCCGACGAGGAATAGAGAGTACGAGAGAGAGGGAGAGGGAGAAGGAGAGTACAAATGGCTGAAAGCGAAACGTAAACAAACAGGTCTTCTGTTTCGTCCAAACCAAATAGCGGGGGAGTACAACTGCAGCCGTCGGGGAGGCCGGGGAAACTTTCTTCCCTTTGTTTCCCATTATATCTCCACATTACTTTTTTAAATGCCCCCGTTAAATAGTAAGCGCCGCGAGTCACGCGCAATTTTATTCGTTGAAAAACAAAACGGGGGAAAAAGGAGGAAGGAACAGGTGAGGGTTACGGAAGGGGCGAAACAGAAGAACGGGGAAAGGAGGGGTGGAAAAACAGAGGGAACGAGGAAGAGGTGGAAATGTAGCCGCGCGTACCTACATATATGCATGCATGCACAATGCACATCTACCTATTGCACACGGTGCACACATGCACGCGCGCGCTCGCCGCTGCTACCTGTTATGTGTATTCTATTTAATCGAGACGACGAAGTGCGTTTTAAGTGGACGTTTCTGGAGGCCGGAGCACGGCTGATTTATGCACAACATTACGGGCCCCCGGCCCGATTGAATACCCGACTCTTCTTTCTTTTTCTTTCGCCTCCACCGAACCCCCTTTCTCGATTTGTCCGTTGTCCAGGCGAATCGGCCGGCCCACTGGTTTTATTAACACCTCAACGGGCGACTTTTTGCGTGTGTGCTCGCACGGTCGCCGAGCTAAGTTCATCGTCAGATTACGCTTCGCTAATTGTTAAGAAACAACGCAACTCGCGAACCGAAGGAATTCTTACATTTTCTTTCCATTCTTTTTTTTCTTTCCATTTTCGGAGATACTCTGCTGTGAAAAAGAAAGAAGCACCCGGCCATAATTAATAGAAAAGCGTAATATTGCTCTTGCCGTACTTTAGCGAGTTAGACTCGTCATGAAGATTTTAAACAAAGCTTGATAAATATGAATGTTACGCCTTCCTTTTCATTCGAAATAAAATTGAATTCGTTTGTAATTAATGTTTAAGCATTAAAAGAAATGAAACCATATAAATTTTCTTTTCTCTTCTATGACATTTTTATAATGGGGATAAAGACGTTTTAATCACTGTAATTGTAACGAAAATGATACGGCAAGGGTTAATTGAATAGTTCTGAGAATATATGTTTTATTGCGGATTATCTAATACTTCAAGTGCATTAAATAAATTGTACAATTCAATTTCTACATACAGATATTGTTTGTCATTATATCTTATAATTAGACTGGGTGCTTCTTTCTTTTGCACAGTGGTGTATATCTCACACACACATGTACAAGAAAAACGTCACAATTATAAAAATATAAATTTTACAGGCGAGTGAGAATGTAGGTGCATGACAATTACTGCAGTATCTAAATAACAACAAATTATTTTAAATTTCTATGTCGGTGATATTCAATTTAAAAATTGGCAATTTAGGTAATCTTCAAATGGCTCACCCGTAGAATTTCCTTCTTTTGACTTGTGTCACTTTTCTCATGAATGAATAATCTGTCTTCAACAAGATCGAAGTAAAAGAAAAAAGAGAAAATTGGCAGGATATACCAAAGATAAAAAAAATGATCGTAAAATATTGTTATTCAATCACTCGGTGTCACCCAGATAGCAAAAACTGTTGACTTATCACTAGACCGTTGGAATTTATTATTTGATGACTGAATAATCATCGAAGTTGTTAATTTCATAAGCAAAAACATTCAGTTACAATGTTCGTGCTACTTGGCGAGGATTTCCCGTTCGGATAGATAAAAACAGAGGTTTGTGAACTATATGTATTTACGGTATCGGTATTGAAATTCTTCGGAATGTTATGCTGGTTGATATAGGTTAGGTAACTAGTTAATATTTATAAAACAGTGGGAAAGCGTCCGAAACGAACAATAAGTCGAATACAAAAACAGAGAGACGTAAAAGTTCACATGCTTCACAGTCGAATATTAAGTGTTCAGTCTAGCTAGACTTCCATTTGAAAATGGATCATTTCCGGTTCGAATAATTTGATCTCCTACTGTAAATAAGTATTAGTTTGCAAATATAATTGCGGTTTTTGTTTTTGAATTAAATTTATATATTTGAATGACTGTTGTATAATGAACTTTTCGTTCTTTTCCAACCTCTTGAAACATTTTTCGCGGACCTACTTCGACAATAACCCTTGGTTCTTCATTATCAATTGCAGAAGAACGTCCACGAGCCTCTTCATCGTCGAAACTTTTATCTGTGTCACGGAATTTTGAAATCTGTATTGAGTTGTATGCTTATTAACTCTTGCATCATAAACTCATTAATAGACAACGGATTTTATGCATTTATGACAAGTACGCGTAGAAGAAATATAAAACAGTGGAAAGATCAAAACAATTTAATAGTATCACTGAATTATTACCAACTTACTAGAATTGTTAAAGGCAGAAACAAATATTTATCCGCTACCAGAATCTTGCAATTGACGTCGAGAATTTTTATTTTGCATAAAGATCCACAGTCTACTCATTAATAATCCATTTTCACTTTGGCTGCAAATATAGCCCAACAATAAACACTTACAACAAAAGGCAGAAAGCAAATCGGTAGATGAAGAGCTTCGTGCTTTTGATCGATTTGATTGAGTTTAAAGTTTAAACCGATGGAAACCGCAATTATTTCTGCACCGACCTAATATTATTATCACAATTTTTGCTAATTTCATGGTGCACGATCGTACAGGCAGATTCGGTAATTGTTCTCCCAACGCCTTGAGGAATTAACGAGCCTACAGCTCGCGCAAGGAGCAGCGAGCAGAAAGGCTCGATAATGCATACATTTTCAACTGGAAACGGCAATTGTTCGCGGAATAATGTCTCGCTAAGATACAAAGAGACCTGGTATCTGCAGTCGATTCTACGTAACAGCCAAGGTAAACGCATGCGACTCGTAAAAAAAAATACAGAGAAAAAAAAGGAACGCGAAAGGGATTGCGCGAGCACGCCCGATAATCGTTTACCAAGACTGTCGCAGGTGGCCCTTCACAAACACGAAATCAATATAGCGCGTATCTTTTGTGTACCCCCTACACTTTTTTCAAATTGAATGCCTTTTTATCGAGCAACAAGGTTTTTTCGCTTTACAGGTCCCGTGCACAACATAATTCTTCTAAACCCCGCGTTGTTGTTCAATTTCCCTAGTCGATCAAAGGAATTCCTTTGGCAAGTTAAAGCGGTGCTCGAGTTATGAACCACCTTTTCCTGCGTTTCGCCTACCCAATAAAAATGTTACTGGGATTCGACGCTGCAAAAGTTATTTCCCGATATATACAATATATTGTATACAGTTAGGAACAAGTGTTCGTACGCTTTTGCTTATACGAACGCATACGAATGAAAGAAAAAGCTGGATATTAGGTTAATTATTCTTGGTAATCGTAACTACTGGATCTGTTATTTTAGAGTATTGCAACAAATATTTAAACACCTGAAAGATTCCTTTGCATTAATCGTCGACATTATTAATCGTTGTCAATGCAAACCTGTCTGATTACTTGAATAATTTTAAAATTTTTGCGTGGTTCACAAACATTTTGCATTCCACAAATCTTAATCACAGGCAAGCTTAAGCTAAATCCATAATAATCAATTCAAAATATTTCTTGGATTCGTTTTTAACGTCGCAAATACTGGTACGTTGCCACACACAATGTATCGAACAATAAAAATAATACAGCAAAATTTGAATCGGCGGACGCGAAAAGTCAAATTCGATTTTACACGAGACCTTGCACTAATAATTTTAATATACTCCCAAAAGGTTGAATTATTAAAATCGATCCGATCAAAAGTCTCGTGATTCTAAAAAGGTATTGGAACCGTTGGAGATTAAACTGTAGGCAATAATAAAAATAAAATAATAGCAAAAAGTGCACGCAAGCCACGAAAAATTCATCGCGATTATCGGAGAAGCGAGGCAAAGGTAGCTAGCACATATTGACGTTTGTAAACGCAGATCTCGTGTCTGCCAACAAAATTAGGTGGTGCCGGGACTCTTCCCATGTCGAATCAATTAAATTCTCCGACGAGGAAGGACGTTTGACGTGCCGTCGAATCAATTTCAAGCGTTCGGAGGAGCGTTCAAATATTTTTTCTTTAGCGGAATCGCGCGAGGCAGGCACTGTCTTCCCGGATTTCTCGCGGGAATCACGAAAGCGGCTGCTGACAACGCGATTCGCGGAGTTCCATGGAAGTCGGGGGCAGTGAAAGGAAAGATTGGAGAAGTTGGCTAGAACGGCGAAGAGAACGCCTGGATATCGCGATGGAACAAGGAGAGAAAGATTGAACAGGGCGGTCTTCGTGGCGATTCGTTGACGTAGGGCAAAGAAGTAGCTCATCGTCACGCTGGCTGCCATCTGCGTGCTACTGCCTCTGCAAATGACCGATCTACAGCGTTTCTGTTACGGGGGTAGGCGCAACATCGCCTCGGAGATCGTGAGATTGTCGGAGAGGAGAAGTGAAAAAGAAATTTCTCGAGGCACGGAACAATCGCCAGCGTTGCTCGCGTACATCGGAAACCGACTTCGACTAATTCGTCAATTGAATTTGTTCCCTTCTCGAAATCCAACTCTCTTTTACGTGATTTTTAAACAACCAGAGATGAATGGCACGCATGTATGTACAGTGAACACGAAAGTATTTCAACGCAATTTAAAACAGAATAACTTTTTTATGATAGGACCAAACGATCTGGCTCTTCTTGAGCAATTAGAAGAATTGATTTACCAAATGACATGCAAAAAAGATTTTGAAAAAAGAGCAATTAAGTAAAAGAGGCACCATTTATAATTTTTTAATTAGTGACCTTAATGAAAATTTAAAATATGCGTTTTGTTAATCGATTTTGATGAAATTTTCAGCATGTGCATAATTAACATAGATCTACAAAACATATATTTTAAATTTTCATGAAGGGCCCAAATAAAAAAGTTT
>KB640008.1:9600-21024 GCA_000346575.1 Lasioglossum albipes
TTGTTAAGACATCTAGCAAGTGGTCGACAATTTTTAAGACATCTAGAGAACAGGAGGTAAGGGTACGCCAGTGTTAGGCCAGTTCGAAACGATGAGGGAACGAGTCGCGTGTGGGCTCGTAAAGATACAAGCAGCAGTAAGGATAAGAGAAACTCGGCTGCGGAAACTGGTAGCAGGAAACTTCTTGTTTCAGCGCCTCGAAGTCACTGCACTCCTTGCACAAGGTCCACGTCGAGACGACCTTGGAAAGGAAGTTGAGCAGCTCCGAGAAGAGACTATCAGCCCCCATATATCCGGACCTGGACGTGAACATGGATGAGAAGATCGCTGAGGAGGAGAACAATCTTCTGGGCGGCGATGTGGAAAGATTGAACGGCAAGGTGCCCACGGTGAGCGCTTTCTCATTTATCGAGGCAGGGTCGCTGGGCAAACTCGGCCGTGATCGTTTTGGCAAAGTAATCATCCATGCGAGTCTTCGAGAGATTGAATTAAATAGGTTGGACCCTGAATGCTGATATTATTTGTTGAACTAGAGAAAATCAAGCAATTTTTATTGTTTTCGAGTTGGACGTCCTCCGTCAAAAGCCATTCCGCGGACATAATGGGCATTTATGGCGTCTGCGGGGTGGTCCTGTGCCAGAACGATTCATTTAGTCGCAATAACAGTAGATCTCGGTGAAGGTCAAGTAACTGGAGGATATTGTTGGCAGATTCGCAGGCACACGATCAGCGGGCGTCGCCTTCGCGCGGACTCGGATTGCAGCCAGAAATCGTTGAAAGTGGGCAACAGGCGGAATCCATTCAGCAAGGACCCGCAGAGACCATTTTACAGGGACGATATCTTTTATGGGGGGTCGTTGAACAGGCTGGCTCATTACAAGTCGCAGGTAAGAGATGTCTTCGATTTACTTGAGGTCTTGGGCGTCCTCCCAGGATGATTTTAATCGTCGAATGTGTTTAAAGATCGTTGGGAACTATATTTTCTTTGATTCAGTTCATAGGGGATGTTTGGAGTGAAATGAATTTTGCCTTGAATGTGTAAACTTTAATGTCATCAAACAGTGTGCCAATTATAAGTATCTTCTTAGTGGAAATCATCCCCCAAAATAGTATTGCAATTGAAAATAAATTGTTAGTATAACTCATCCCCCAAATATTGAGATGATTGAAAATAAATTCTTTTAGCAAATCATCCCCAAAATAGTATTGCAATTGAAAATAAATTGTTAGTACATCCCCCAAATATTGAAATGATTGAAAATAAATTGTTTCCATAAATCACCCCCTAATCTGTGATCATCTAACTTTATATACTTTGTGAGGCATAAATGCATAAATAATTTGTTCGACAATCGTTTATGTGGGAATCCAAAGAGTTCGTTAGTTCTGTCAAGGATACAGGGAAGAAAAATCACGAATGACCAGATTATTGGACACATTTATAGCAATCGTCCGTGGGCTATCACATGTCGGTCACGCGTTTGCCAACGGCCACTGATGTCGCTGAAGAGGAAAGCGGAAGCTGTTACCTTTGTCCTGAAAGTGTACGACGTATTCTCACCACTATGCTTGATCTAAGCCTTCTGAAGAGCCCGTCGTTCCTGATCCTGGCTATCTCCGGCGGACTCACTATGATGGGATTCTACACGCCATTCATATACGTACAAGGTACGTCGGTCGTTGTCACGCGACTTTGTAGCTTGTAACAACTAGACTGTGGATTTTTGCGCAAATATGGAAATTTTCAGAGTTACTACTATTTTTTATATTAGTTGGTAATTTATAAAGAATTTTCTTTGGCTACAGATGAAATGGAGAATTTATTTACGGTTCCTTAAACTCCTCATTTCATTATATTTGACAATTTTGTGTACCCTGTAAATTTCAAATAATATCTTTAAAGAAACGAATACATAGATTAGATTGGATTGGGGTTGGATTGTTAGTTTACAATTCAGGTTTCTCGAATATATGTTTAGCGTCCCTTAGAAGTATTCTATTGTAGAATTTCGTGGCCTGTAATGCTTGATGCAAATAGTACTGAGCCCGAGACTTCAAAGGCCAAGGGAATTCGAAATAAATAGAAGACTCGCATTGTTTTGTCGCAGATCGTGCCACGAAAGCAGGAATCGAGCAATCCACTGCCATGTTCCTTGTCTCTGTAATCGGTATTGGCAACACGATCGGTCGTATTGTCTGTGGCCTGGCAAGCAGCGTGCCAGGAGTCGATGCACTGGTTGTTAACAACATATTCATCAGCGCTGGCGGGCTGTTAACATTTTTCTCTGGGCTATCGTTGTCCCAGGGGTACCAGTTCTTCTATGCGGCCACTTTTGGTATCAGTATATGTGAGTATGTAACAGAATAATGTTCCTCTTAAATTAAATAGGAAGAACCCTTTGGCTTTGGTCCAGTTTGGAAGCATTTTTCCTGAGAAGATGCGTTTAGAAAAGTTTTAAAGATATTTAAAACACTTAAAATTTGAATTTGAATCTGCATGTAATTTAGAGAATTTTTGAACTTAAATTTAATTTTAAGAATTATTGTAAAAATTAAAATTTGAATTATATAGTAGAATTTAGAATTTGAATATGAATTTTAAAATTTGAATTGAAATGTAGTCCTTAAAATTTCCATTTGAATCCAAATATAATTAAAATTGGAATTTGAATTTGAATTTACTTTATAATTTCTTTGTCATTTAAATTTTTCATTTCAATTGATGAAGGGTTTAATGTTTCGATGTTTTCGCAGCGGTGTTTGCCTCTTTAAGATCGATCCTGGTAGTTGATCTGCTAGGCCTGGAGAAGCTGACGAACGCTTTCGGGCTTCTTCTTCTGTTCCAAGGTGTGGCAGCGACGGTGGGCGCGCCTCTCGCAGGTGATTAAAAAGCTCGGGATTACTCCACTACTCACTACGCTACTGTCTCGCGTTAATTCATACTTACCGAGCGTATAACCAAATTGATTATAATCTACGAGTCACAAACATCACTTTTAGATCTCGCACAGTCAATCGCGGGCTCGATCCTGTCCTCGATAGATCGCGAACTGATTTGCGATTTCGCGCGATACCTCTTAGATAACATCTCTCTAAAATAATGAATCAGCAAAGACAAAAACTCTCCGCTGTAAAGGCAAACTATGCCGTCCAAAGGAACCGATTAACCGGACTCTAAACCTCCACACTAAATTACTATGGTCTAGCCGTATCATCATCCAAGTGGCTGACAGCGATAGGATCATCCGATCGATTGTTGAAACAGTCCGCGGTTTATCTAATCAGTGGAGTGTTTGCAATTTCTCTCCCTCGAAAAAGTGGCGAATAATCTGTCTAGCGAGTATATAAATCATTTCATAATCGCCTCATAATCATCCCGTAAGCCTTTTCTACAGCGATCTTTTTTTAATCTGTTTGTCAGGCGTGTTCATGGACGCTACCAAAAGCTACAACGCTGCCTTCTACCTTTCTGGTAGCTTGATCTTCGTGTCCGCGGTGATCTGCTATCCCCTGAAGAGGATCAACGTTTGGGAATCGAAGAAGAGCGGGCAGAAGAGCAGCGAAGATCCTTCGAAATCCTGATCGAAGCTGCTAAGGACCTCGCCGTCGCTGACTGAACTGTCTTCCGTTCGCTGTCGGCCGATGTGTTTGTACATACTAACGCGTAATAATTTATAGCGAGCGATCGAGCCGATCCATCGATCGGCGCCCTGCTTGACGGACCGGAAACCGATCCGGTTCCATGGTGGATGTATGTTTTGAATCGTGGACGAAATCGAGGACGTTCGAAGTCGTTCGAAACATGGGCGGCCATCTTTGAGGCTCGAAGACGCTGGAGAAGGTGAATACCGTCCACGAAGAGGTACCGTTTCCGGCGGAAGTGGAGGACTGATTCAGCCGTGTATCCACTTGAGAATTGTTCTGGGTCGGTGGATCTTTATGCTAAGAATTTCGTCTTCCATTTCTGAGATCGACAGCGTTCAAAGTGTTAAATCAGAAATATTTGTACAAATTCGTACAGATCTAAAGACACTATATTTTAAATAAAAAATACAGTATATTTTTATAAAGTGATTTTATTCGATTATTGGACTGATGAAATTCGCACAGTAAAATTTATATGTAAACAAATGATCAAAGATCAAGAAAGCGAATATTTTTGAGAATCGCGTAGATGACAATGCTTAGGTCTATTTAAATAATTGTTCCTCAACATAGTCACTAAAATGTATACTTTTGGCGGAACATTTTCCACCAATCCGATCTCGGTCATGATAGTCGGGGCATGTATCTCTCAAGTGGGTACGCGACTTAACGTGAACGCAAAACCGCGGGCAACGATGAAGTATCATAGTGCTCCCGCGAAATGTTAATCGCCACGGAACCAGTTCGGGAACGCGTGACGATTTTTTTTCCGCTGTTCCGTAGCGGCGCGTTATGCGCCGTGACACTCATTTCTTGTTGTCTGTCAACGGAGACTTTTGCGCGACAACGCCGCGCCGCCTTAATGTGAACGTGACGAAGTGCCTTCTGTCCAACAGTGATTTGTTCGTCTCGAGGCGAGTGTTCTCGAGAGAAAGATTGTACAATAGTTCGTCGACGGACTGGAGAGATCTCGGAGGACGTCGATCGTTCGTGTTTATCGAAGAGACCGAGAGTTTACTTTTCCTTTTTGCATTACTGTTCCATTTTGTTGTTCCGTCGGGGACGCTCACGCGACGCGCCATTTTGGATCCGAAGCGGAACAGAGAATGGAGCAAGAGAGACAGTCGAACGCAACGATCCCACGCTCGTGATCTATCGCCGATCTATTTTTGCTATTGCTCTATACAGCCGAAAGCGAACTGCCATACCTGCGAACGAACATACTCTTGCTACCTTTTATACAGGCTGGCTCGGAATCACCCGTCGCCATCGTGCACGAAAGAATGTACACAATATTGTTGTTTTTATTCATGTAATATGTTCAAACTGTGTGGAATATACTGAGAAAAATTGTCCACGATCCTTTATCCCTCGATGTTCGTCAATCACATTAACTGTGCAATGTGTTAGTAAGATTGAATGATTTTTGTGCACGTTCGTATATTAGCAAGGTTGTAAGAGAAACGATGATAATTTGCCTCGTGTAAATCATTCTGACATTCTACAATTATTTACAGTCATGTGCAAAAGTTTCTGATCCGTTCTCATATTTTATACAATGTTTTGTATTTTGTACGATTTTTCATATTTTTGTATGATGCCATTTAAAATTTCCTTAAACGCCATCGTAATCATGAAAATTGAATAAGATTGGAAACTCTTGCACGTCACTGATTTATACAAACAAATCTTTCATCAGTCAGGACCAAGAAACAATGTTTCTCGTGATAAAGACAAAAAATTGTATATTTTTATAAACCCACGACACATGTAAATTTTTTGATCATAACAAGAGACTGTACTCGTGCCAAGGCCGAAGAAAAAAAGGCCTGAGCACAAGATAACGATCAATATTATCAGTTTGAGTTTCACTTCAGAGTCCTTGCACATTCTTTCGTGCAGAACGCGGCAAACTCCGTAACAATCTGTACACTTGTAACTTGCTCTAGTGTTAGTCTCGACAGGACAGGTGAGATATCCTCGAAGCCAGCGCATCGTTGCCATCGATCCTGGATCTCGCTCCGCTTCCGGGATATCTCGTCGACTAGATCTTCTATTATAGATCACCCCCGCGACGTGAGATAAAGGCGTATGTACTTGGATAAACGAGTACACGTAATCTCAATAGACCGTGCGCGTCCGTTCCGGTGCAGTGCTGTTTATAGCGTTAATTAACCACAAGCCCGATATCCGGGACCGTGATCCGGATGTCGGCCTCTCCTCCCCGACATACGTAGGCGTAAGGACTTGCTCAAAAGTGAAATCCGTTCCTACTGTTCCTAATTAATTATCTACCCTAGGATTTTCGAGCTGAGCTATCATCCTACCGCGTGCCACCATTTTGGCTCTTTGTGACGTTGTTATGTGCACTCTGCGATCTTTAAATAAAATGGATTCCTCGTTCTTTTTATTAATTTATCACAGTTTAAAATCATTGTTGTTTTTTTATCAGATGTGTGAGTGTCGTGGAGTGTGGCTGTTCGACGCCATCTTGACTTCTTGTAACGTTCCAATGCTTTCACTCTGCGACTTTCAAATGCATTTCGTAGAACGTGTTCTACATTGTTAAATATATTAAAAGTAATTAATATAATGAGAATCTAGAATTAATCATTTCAATGATCGAGAACAAATAATTATCGTCTTCCTCGAATAGAAGCGTAGAGGTCGCGGAGTGTAATCGTTCAACGCCATCTTGGTTTCTTGTAATACATCACGTTTTAGTACTACATATATCTCAGCGACCTTTTACCTGCGCCTCCTCAAATATAATTCTGAAATAAATCGAAAGCGTGGAATTGTAATTTGTTGTATATTGAATTTGTAATTATTGGCGAGCCAATAATTCTACTACACTCCAGTATATGGTACACTATACAATTTAGTTAATTAAATCGTACATCCATTATTTGACTATATAATATTATATATATATATAGTGTACACTAAAATCTGACGATTCTCGTGACAATACCAGATTGCAGTACGTCGATACCGTCGCAGAGTATACGACACGGAAGGTGCACAGCATTGCGAACTGCATTGGTAAAAACATTAGAATCGTGAAATACTCGTCCTGTTGCCGAAAACGAGCGGTACGTGTGTTTCCGGTGCCGGAGTTTTAATTAAATCGCGACACATGTGCGCTGGAATCGCAGGATAATAGCTCCATCGTTAGCTCTCGCGTCGTTTCTGCTGGTTCCTTGATCGTTGGATCGCTGAGCGGTTTGTCAGACGAATCTCTGAACGTGAATCTGTAGCTAAACAAAAAACCGTACCTTCATTTCTATTAGCGTAACACCATAAATGTTGTAATTTGCAAAACCTTGGTGAAACAATTCCAACAGAACACGGCTTCTAGTCGAAAGCCACAACAGTAAGAACTCTACTTCATTCTATTAGGTAATTTAATATGAAATTTATAATGGTGATTTAATTCAGAATTAATTAATCTGTTTAATACGAATTATGTTTATTCACAGGTCACCCTACGACTTTTTTCAACTTGCATAAAACCGAGTATATTTATTTGTTTCCACCACACTGTCATTTTTAGCAATTTACTAAATGCAAAGACATTTAGCAGGAATTGTTTTCAACGAACCGTAGATATTAAAGACTGCAAGTAGGAATGCTAAGAGAAATAGGTTTTTCTAATGGCGAACGCAGACCGTCGCCTTTTGCGTCTCTTTTATCCCGGCACTCCTTGAATCCTCCCCTCTCCGCCCCTTAGAGCGTCACACGCCAGCTGCACGTTCGCGGGAGCTTATAAATTATTTATCCGCGAGGCGTAGACGTTAGATTGTTGAAACGTTCGATCGACTTCTAATTGGCCGCGCTTTCTTATCTTTCATTGCCAATAACAACGGGCTGGCCGTTTTACAATTTATTAGGCTCCGCGGCGCGGCTTCATTAGCCGGCGCGTTCTGCATTTCGTTAGACTGCATCCACTGCAGCCCAGCTGTGCTGCATTTCGTTCCATGAACGCGCGTTTTTCATTGCTGATCCGCGGGAACAGCGTTAACCTCAGTTTATTAAAATTTCTGCAGTGAACTTCATGCGAGTTACTCGTTTAATAGGATTTAGAAATAATTAATAATTGATGTGAATTGCGGATTTATTCATTTAAAAAATGAGTAGATTGGTTCATTATAAATAAACACATCCTACGCAACAAAAAAGTAAAAACATTGTAATAATTTAGAAATACTGAATCTTGTATGTGTGCATTTAATTCGAACAGTTTTTATCAAAATTTCCATAGAGATCCGCAATTTATACTAAAATTTACTTTATCCGCAAGAGGACTTTTTATCACGAGGCTAGAATAAAACCGCCATTAACGTCGACGATCATAACTGCATTCTAAAAATGCACAAAAATCCACAGTCGAGCATAATTCCTGAAAGATGATCTCCGAGATAGAGTAGAACTTTTTCCGCATTAAGCTGCAATGAGACTTTAAGTTCCACCTTAAATTTCACTCCGAAGTTTCGGCCCCACTAAATTCATCTGTCGCTTAACTGTCGTCAAACTTTTTTCGTTTGAACAAGACGATCCAATAGTTGAGAAGCTAGGCATCTACAGGACGCTTCAGTCGAGGTCGGCGTCTTTTTGAAAAAAGTGAGAAAGTTCCCCGTGACATCGCGGCGCGCTGTTCGTTAAAACTCGGTCTCTCGAGGAAGTTCAAAGAAGAAGGTCAGCTCCGAAAAGGAGGGTGTTTAACGAACGGCAATAATTTATGCCCGGGCATGGACGCGCGAAGAAAAAGACCTGCGCGCGGCAAGATGGCGACGGTCTGGAACCTCGTAAATACTGGAGGGCGGCAATTCCCTTTTACGGCTCTGGTTAGGTACCGGCGAATTGCCATTTCGTATCGGTTCGATCGATCTAATTGAAAAAGGACATCCTCGAAATCCGAGGGAAATTGCTGTAGATTGACTCCGGCGTGTTTCTCCGCACTTCCGGTGCGTTGCATCGCTTCCGAACGATTTTCTCTGCGAAACGAGTGAGCGAAACTTGGATGATGTGATTGTTAATCGACACATTTTGTATCCTATTAAAAATCCTGATAAGATTTTATTGGAATACATTCAAATTCGTTTCTACAGTTTGTTAAAAAATTGGTGCTCATTGCCAGTATTATAATTTTAAAAACTTTTTAAATTTCAGAAAATCCTGTGTTCTACGCGTATGCACCTTTGAAGGGAGATTTTTGATTGATTTGGTTGATTTTGAACGATTTTCTCTGCGAAACGAGTGAGCGAAACTTGGATGCTGTGATTATTGTTAGTCAACACATTATGTTTCCTAAAATCCTTATAACTAGACTGCGGATCTTTATGCATTTATAGCAAAATTGAGTAGATGAAATTTAAAATTGTTAAAACATTTTTAAAATTCAAGATATCAATATATGGTTTCTCCTCTTTTAAAATCATGAAGGGAATAAGAGATAACATTCAAATTAGTTTTTTATTTCTTGCAATTTATGTGGACAATTTTTATTTTGCATAAAGATCCGCAGTCTACTTATAACATTTTATTGGAATGTACCCAAATTCATTCTAAGTTTGTTAAAAAATTGGTGCTCATTGCTAGTATTATAATTTAAAAAATTTTTTAAATTTCAGAAAATCCTGCGTGTCCTACGCATAAGCAGCTTCGAAGGGAGATTTTTGATTGATTTGGAGTCAGCGAGATTGCAGGCTCGCCTAATTGTCTTCTTATAAACATACGATATCCGAGAAGGCTCTCGGTGTCTCAGCTGATAAAATTGATTGTGCGCCCCTCTTGCTCGAGGCAAGAAAGTTGCAAGGCAAAAGAGCTTTTTTTCCACGGATACTCTCAATCCGTCAAGCTTCGTCCCATCGTCTGGCTGACCCTCTTCCTCGAGTGCTACTTCCTCCGCTGAGAATCACTTTTTACTGCGGACAACGTACGCGATTTGCCGCTCGACGGGTATGATTTATAATTTTTCGGATTTGATGTATAACATTTTAAGAATGTAGATAAAAGTGCGACGCAGTGGAGACACCGCGCTGATTCTTACTATCTTTTCCAGCTGCTTCATTCCCGGAGAAGAAATCCTCGTTGTTTATACCACGCTGTAAAAAGTTTAGCTTTCGATATAAATTTGTTATTAAGTCCCCCCCATGGTCGAGCGACGCTATAACATGCCAGAAGCCATAAACTCTACTTCGCGCGTCGGACAACGGTCCTTTATGAACGGGGATAAGATTGTAAAACGGAGATCGTAAAGGATGTTCCTAAGTAATATTTTCATTTCGGTTATTATACTAGGCGACGGTGAAATCCGTTCGGCGTGTACAGAAATATTTTATTCATGCGCTAGTCTTCGGTGAAAGAGAGCCTTCGTCAAAGAAGCCAAAGTGATCATCTACATTTTTTGTCTGTCACCATCTGTGCGAAAAATTATAGTAACAATTACACTGCGATTTTTATGTGAAATAAAAATTGTCTGCATTGACTACAGGAATTAAAATTGTCTCTACAGTCCAATTAAAATATTTCACAATTTCTATATTCGTAAAATCAACTAATTTTCGTACGAAAACTGGAGATGCATAAACTGCATAAACCGCATAAGCTGCATAACACACCGCAGTGCAATCGTTACAAGTCAATCACTTACACCGATTTACCAAATCGTGAATAGAATCAGCAAATAATCGATACGATTCGATCAAGGCGGTGCACACGAACTAAAAGACAAACAAGCTCAAAAATCTCTCGACTCCCTGGTGTCCGACAAATCGATCTAAAAACAAATTGCCGAACGTGTCCAACAACGGTACACTCGCAATTGATGCACCCAACAGTTTCAACAAACTCTTCCGAAGCGATACGCTCGTCTGTACTATCCCCACTGTATCAAACCAACCGCATTGTTTGCCCTAATCATTTCGCAGGTATTCGGTGCTCGACACGCTCATTATTACGCCCCTTCTGGCGCGGGTTGCCCCATTTACGCTCTCCCCTACCAGAAAACCCGTAAAACAATTATCCCCGTTTAACTCCCCTCCACGAAACACTTCGAGTGTCCTTTTAGATGCATCTCCGCGATTTCCCAACATACTGTCGCTTGGGGTGTAAAATGCGGAGCGTAGATTAGGGGTGGTTCTAATGGTACTTCTGAAATATAGTGCGCTGAGTGCTATTGCTTATGATTTCTCTGCAATTTTCGAAATGTAGGTGCATATCGTGGCGTATGCGTTCTGTGTGTCACTCTTTTAGTCTGAATTTTCCTCCGGCAACAAATACTTATATTTAGAAAATTAATAATAATAAATTAATTATTGGATGCGGCCCCCGAAATTTGGAACAAGGATATTTGTGATTTGAAATTCATGTTTCAATAGTGACTCTCATCATTCTAAGGATATCTACCCTCATAATTGATAATCTCTCAATACAATAGATAATTCAAATTTTCTGATTGCAGGGTAACAATAAAGGACAAAGAGAAAGACAGAAGAAAGTCGGCAGGAGGCTGTTCGCCGGTTTCCACGGCATGCCGCGTCGTCTCGAAGGTAGAGAGCGGCGGGGTCTCTGCTTCCGACTGCAGATACATTGCGACATGGAACCGGGGGTTAGTGTAGGGGGTTTCGTGGTGGCGCGAGAGGGGCGAAGGGGCACATCAGCTTCGGGGGTGGTGGTGGTGGTTGTGGAGGTGGTAGGTTGCTCGGGGCTCAGAAAGGGGGATGAAATGCGCCGCGACGCGCTGCGGCGAAGCCAGACTGAGACAGAACTAACAGA